>JADLZN010007544.1:210000-294769 GCA_018155175.1 Sinocyclocheilus anophthalmus
GACACTCCTTGCTATTTATAAAATGCATGTTATAAACATGTTATAAAATGTATTCCATACAAGCTATAAGTTCAACTCGAGTATACAACCTGAATATACAATATATACTACCATTGAAAAGTTTAGGGTTAGTATTTTATTATTATTATTTTTTTTTTTAAAGATTTAAAAAGGGGGGGAAAAAAATCGCTCAGCCGCCAAAAATGAATTTCAAGATGTAGATGAGTTTGTTTCTTCATCAGATTTGGAGAAATGTAGCAACGCATCACTTGCTCACCAATGGATGCTCTGCAGTGAATGGGTGCCGTCAGAATGAGAGTCCAAATAGCTGATAAAAAACATCACAATAATCCACAAGTAATCCACACCACTCCAGTCCAACAGTTAAGAATCAAATCCAACTTTAACTTTAAACAATTTCTTTCTGCTAAAATCAATAACCTATAGTCTTTTATCAATAATGCTGCTTTCTCCCATTAAAAATATGTCTAGTCTGAATCTGGAGAGAAATCTGCACAGATCAAGCACTTCAGTTTACAAGCCAAAACCGATGTGAGAGATCAACTGGGGATATAGACTTTTTCACTGAGGAAGCGTTATTATGGATTGTGGACTCATAATTTGGCCAGAAGCAAATGTGTTTTCTTACAAACGCGTAACTTTTGTCTTCTCCAGATAACTGTTAATTGATGGACTGGAGTGGTGTGGATTATTGTGATGTTTTTATCAGCTGTTTGGACTCTCATTCTGACGGCACCCATTCACTGCAGAGCATCCATGCTGAGGATACACTGACGATGCCTAGCCTTTCTCCAAATCTGATGAAGAGACAAACTCATTTACATCTTGGATGGCCTGAGGGTGAGGATAAATTCAGCAGATTTTAATTTATGGGTGAATTATTTTTTTCTTTCAATACTTTTATTAAGCAAGGATGCATTAAATAGACATTCTAAATGCATTTTTATTTTGATACAAAACGTTTCTATTTTAAATAAATGCCAACTTTCTATTAATCAGAGAATCATAGAATTAATTCAACATCTTTCTTAAAGAACAGCTGATCTAAATCTGCCTTCATCCAGCTGAACTACATGGACTTTATTAAATGTGTTCATGTTTGTTTACTTCAGGTTGAATGTATGCGGTTGCTAAGGTGCTCTGAATGGCTGTTGGTGTGTTTCTATGTAATTACAAGATTATTGCTTGGTGGTTTCTTACCGGACCATGTCAAAACAACCCATTCCAAAGTCACACAGATCCCTTCTTAAATGTAAATCTCTGGTATTTTGTTTTTCTCTCCTGTTTTACGTCTGGCCACTTAGAAAAGTAATCTTGTCAACAAGCTGCATGATTTAAGGTATCAAGTCAACCATGCATTTTCCTACACTGCATTATTGGTTGTTTCAAAGATTGTTTTTCAACTTGAAAACCCCATACAACAGTTCAAAGCCAAAGTTTTTGGTTTCATAAGCAATAATATTCAGTATGATTAATTGTATCATAACCCGACTGCATGCTCATCCTTACTGGCAACTGTCATGAAATCACGCCTCGTATATAAATGAGGTACATCATCTCTCATCTCATCTCTTTTCATTCTGCTTTTTTATGGAGATGCATGTCCATGTTTATTTCTGTTACTATGAAACTTAGTACAGTGCGTATTGGACCACACGTTTGCAAGAGCGCGAGAGCAACATAAAGGTCAAGTTTCATGTTTTCCAGTCCCTAAGGACACTCTTTATAAACAGGCAAACATTTTGGGCTTGTGTGCAATGAATGCATATACACGTGTATTTACACAGATGGTACATATTTAGAGAACCTCACATGAACACACACATGGGATAAATGCACAGTGTCAGTCTATAAATAAATTCTAGGCTGAATTCCTATATGACTTGTTTTAGCAGAAGGATAAATATTCATAAACACCTTCATTAGGGGTCATTCGTGGGACAATATGAAATTTTGGGGTCAATTTTTTGGTAGCATTTTACAACGAGGTTCCATTTGTTAACTATATTTAATGCATAAACGAACATTAACAATGAGCAATGTATTTGTTACAGTATTTATTCATCTTTGTTAACATTAGTTAAAAAAAATTCAACTGTTCATTGTTAGTTCGTTAGCTCGGGTCCGTTAAATAACATTAATAGATACAACTTTTCATTTGAATAATTTATTAGTAAATATTGGAATCAACATTAACTAAGAAGTGTTTTTCATTGTTAGTTTATGTTAACTAATGTTAACAAATGGAACCTTATTGTAAAGTGTTACCGAATTCTTTTTTAAAGAAACTTTTGTTTATTCAGCAAAGATGCATTACATTTATCAAAAGTCAGGGTAAAGGCTTTCATAATGTTACATAAGATTTGTATTTCAAATAAATGCTACTCTTTTGAACTTCTATTCATTAAAGAATCCTAAAAAAAAAAAATCCCAAAATCTATCCACAAAAAAATTGGCAGCACAATCTATTCAACACGATAATCATCAGAAATGTTTTCTTGAGCAGTGTCAGATCAGCATTTATACTGATTCTGAAGTTTCTGAGAATCATGTGACATGCAGAAGGGAGGAATGATGCTGAAAATACACAAGAATAAATGACACTTTAAAATGTATTATAATAGAAAATTGATATTATAAAGTATAACAATATTTCACAATATAACTGTTTTACAGCAGTATTATATAAATAAATGCAGCCTTGGTGAGCACAGAGAGATTTATTTTAAAAAACTTACAATCTTACAGACACCAAACTTTGAAGAGTAGTTCCATATAATATATTTTTTATTGGTTATACATAAGTTTTTTGTTTTTTTTATAATTAAAAGCTACACCAAAGGTTGCATTCTGGTTTGTAAAGAAGATATGTGAGACTTTTTTACTTGGTTACACCACCTGACAATTTCAAAACCACTGAAACAAAAATGTGGCAGAAAGTGCTGCACATTTTTCAATACCGTACGCAGCCTGAAGATTACATTTCAAGAACTTGGCGCTTGCGTTTAAACCAGGTTTTTAAAAGATTTCTCCTCCTCATCAACTCAAGACATCCTTATTTGTCATTGACCCATATATAAACACATCAGTCTATTTGTAAAGCGATACCCACGCTGCATTTTGGAGACGTGTTTATACATCAGAGTTCAGTCAGCACAGACATTAATCAAATCAATCTTTCGACACACGCACACGGAAATACAAAAACTGGCCTTACATGCTTCCTGTCACTTATCCCATCAGTTGCACATTCTGGCTGCGCGCCTGCTGCCGTTTATTAATGAGCTAAAGGACTCAGATGGCAGACAAGCGTTAAACCGCAATTTGCTCTCACCTTTCTCTCTCTCTGTTTACCTCTGTGTCTCTCTTTCTCTTCCTCACAGTCTCCCTCAAGCATTTCTCGGGCCGCGGGACAAAACGGGGGTGAAGGAAGAAAGGATAGGCCAGTTTGTCGGCTGATAACTTCCACATGTCTGTAAGGTTTTTGAATCACAAAAGCACCTCTTCTCCTTAAAGCCTGCCGAAAGCAACAGAGGAGATATAAAAGCCATGGACCTATTTGATCTGCGACCGAGCACCTGCGAAGTGGGCACCGTCGACCAGGACTTCCCTCCTCTTCTTTTCATACGGCCATCTGCGCGTCCATTCATTGAACTCTACCTGCTCTCTTAAAAATAAAGGTGCTTCACGATGCCATAGAAGAACCTTTTTGTCTAAATGGTTCTATAAAGAACCTTTAACATCTGAAGAACCGTTCTGTTTCACAAAAGGTTCTTTGTGGCGAAAGAAGGTTCTTCAGATTATAAAAAGGTAAGAAAGAGATGGTTCTTTAAAGAACCTTTGACTGAATGGTTCTTTGTGAAACCAAAAATGGTTCTTCTATGGAGAGAACCTTTTGAAGCACCTTTATTTTTAAGAGTGTGTGCAGCGTGACCTTCTTTCCTCTCCAACATGTGATTTAAATGCTCTTTTATCTCTTCCTACGCCCCAACTCCCTGACCCCAAAGACACTCACGAACTAAGTATGTGAATGCAAAGACTTCTGGATATGCAGGCTCGATTTTGTGCATCAGTAGCTACATTTACCTCAATTGAACTGAAAAGCCTTCATAGACCTGGTAATAGACCTGAAATAATCTGATCAACAGGACAAAATTAAGCATGCAAACACAAACTGACGCGAAACTTTCGGATCGGATTTAAAAGTATTCAAAATGTGTATCGAATTGCAACATTTGGGTTCATTCAGTATAAACAGAACTCGAAATCTGAAATCGGATTGCATTCTTTCTGATTGATAAAGCAATGCGTGTAAATTCATAATTGGATTGTTTTCTTCTATTGTCTTTTATTTTGTTCTCTTTCAGGTCAGCTGCAGTCACGGTGGAGCAATAAATTAAGCTGAGCAAATTGAATTGTTCATGCATTATTAGAATTTTAGTAAATACGGGTTTCCTAGTTCAAAATTGGACATGAACAACCTCTCAAGTCATATTTACAAGCTAATATTACTTTGCTACCTGAGTTTCAAAGTTGGACATACCATAAAGTTTAAACATGCCAAAAGAGAGATCTATTTCTGTAGTGACTAATACGTTTTTATTCATTTTCCCTACAACATCTACCCTGCTTTCTCTTTGCGTTACAGTCATGTATATTTATGTACCCACCGTTGATGCATCCTGATGTATTTACACACTAAACACATTTATTTGACTGAAATTTTAGAATCGGCAGCAAGCTGACTAGGCTATCAACACTTGAATGTGGATACGTTTCATAAAAAAGCAACATTTTGAACCAAAAGCTACTGGAACGGTCTCAAAACAATGATCAAATCATAGATGGAGTAGACCTCTTCCATCTAAGCCCCCGAAGCTTCACAGTCCTAAACCACTTTCCTGGTCTACATAAACGTTCGCCATTTTGATTTTCTAAGCTAACTGTTTTTGATTTTGTTATTTTATATATGCATCTGCTTGCATGTGCTATTGCTTGTTTCTGCTTCTTCTTCACCGTGTTTTGATCCCGAGATGCAGTACTCTTTCAGAAGATGTGTAACAGCGCCCCCTACCATATAATAGCGTTGTCTCATATCAAATATAATAATTCCGTCAATGAAAGAGTTAATAAGAATTCCCCAAGAAATAGGCAGGGATGGACTTGGTGTCCTCAAAGATTTCCGACATCAAAACACCTAAACTTGTAATTCTGACTTCAGAAGTGGGAAGTAGGACATTTCGGATAGCATTAGTTAAACATTTGCGTGCATGCAAAGAATGTTTCTCTTCTCTTTCATCTAGACACCCTGTGATGCTCTTTGTGATCTCTCGAGGTTTTACTGCTTTTTCACCCCGCCACACCCCTTGCGTCCTCTCCCCGCTTCTTTTAAATATTCATTTCGGCCCTGAATGTATTTGGGAGAGCTTCCTGCACCAGTCTCACTGGTTTCCCTGGGAAAGATCTGTAGGAAGCGGAGTGGATGGAGTTGCTGTGTGTCCTGGCGCCGGAGTGCATCCAGAGAGTCTTTTAAAAACTGATGGAGGGGTGGGTGTCTGCATCACCCGTTAGTTTGCCCCTCTCCATCAGATCTCTCTCATTACCGTCATTACTCCTGCTCTTGACTCAAGTAGTTGTGCTTGTTCAGGACCTTGTCCATGGGATCTGTTGTTTGCTTTGACATCTGAGGGAGAAAATGCAGTCCTGGAAGGAGGCTCAGTTTTGCTGTTTAAACCTCTTTCTCTCACTGGTAATATGTCAGATTTGTCATCTCATAGCACCTGTAATAAATCTGAATTACTACTTGCATATGCTGCTCTAGTCTATAGGCCTACTTGTGAAACATTAAGGCGTTATAATTCTGTATAAGTCTGCACACTCTACCTTTTTCTTCATATATCTATGCCTGGGATGAAAACTTGTCCAGGTCACATTTCACCACAAAAACAAAGGAGAAAATGAGCAATTACTTTTACATTTCCATAGACCATCATAAAACCATTATTTTTTTGTTTTCTCATCACTCTTTACTTTCATGATAATTAAGCATACTCCCTCTCAAAATGTCATTACTTTAAGGCATACTGAGAACATCTCTTTGTTCATTCTCATTGTTAACAGCAATTCTGTACTGTGTTGCAGTAAAATACTTCAATACAATATATTTTTTTTATATGCACTCAGCATAAAAATAAAGTACAGCAAGTTATATAAAAATAGGCTTTGTTTTCTATTGGAAAAATAAAACTTACAATTTATTTAGTTTGTTTTAAGGGTGAAATGTTATTATTGTGGTGCAATAATTTTGTTCGTATTGTTTTTATATGATCATATATCATCAAATAGTCAACAATCATATTGCATCAAAAGTCAAATTTGCAATAAATACAACAAAAGAATATAATAAACAGGTCGAAAACATAATGATAAACAGCAGATTCTATAGAAAAGAAGACTCAGATCTGTGAATCATTTTTGGAATCTATTCATTTACATGAACCGTCCAAACAAACCGATTCACTAGAATGAATCGGAATTTCCTGTGCTAAAATAGTAAGACTCAGGTGAACTGATTCACTCGACTCACTAGACGGTAAGATTGCGTGCTCATTATGTATCATTAAAATAGCGATTCAGTGTTTTATCGTGCTATACCGCTACAGTTTTGGAAAAAGTAGTTTGTTACTGGAAAAGCTATGTGAATTTGTAAACAGTTTAACCACTGTCAAACTTCTTGTAAGTAGCGTCACATTTTCACAGTAAGCCCAGTTATACTGTTTCTGCAGCCATAGCAGCAACAAGTACAGTGATTTTTGATGTTGTCTGAGGCCTGAACCCAGAGCAGCCTTTTCTCATTTTGTTTCAGGTTCACAAATGTGCTACTTAACAAAAGTCAGACTTGGACAACTTGACTGCAATTACAATGCTACAGTTTATGAATCTGAGGGCAGTCCAGTCCAAATAAAGCACAAAATGGACTCCGGCTCTACCAGTGGGATAGTCAGAGTATAACTCAGGCCGTGACAGGGGACAAAAGCAGTGTTTCTGTTTATTTGCATTTTGGACTCAATGTGCACGGCAGCATAATTGCCGAGGATCCTCTCAGAGGTGGTCCGACTCGATTTGAGAGGGCTGATTTTAGTGGTTTGGTGATATTTGCTAAACCTCTGCTGTTTACCGTAGTAATTAAGCCGTTTCTGAGCAGTGGGTCTCAAAGTACAGGCCTCGTGTCCCTGCGTGTCAGTTTGACAATAACATTCAGCCTGATTCGAGTCTGCTGATAGCGTGAGAACTTGAGATATATGTAAGTGCGGGTGTGTGAACGAAATAGAGGACATGTGTTGTTGTGAGTGTGAGTGTGTTTGTGTGTGGGATGGTGAGCTGGGTTGGGCCAGTACCAGGAAGTATTACGACTTAGCACGTTTGGTTTTCTCATTCTGGCAATGAACGGCATGTCATTTATCTTATTGTGCCATAACCAGGGCCAGAAACAGAAGGGAACTTACTGGTTTCTGACTCTTGACTTTGTAAGACTTCAGGCCTTCCATTGAAAATCTGCCAGGCTGTCTGAATCAAAAGATTATCAATCTGTGGCGGTTTGCTGACTCAAGATATCCAGATTATGTAGAACCTTATGGTTTGATAAGCCAACACTGGGGGGAAAAAATTAAGATGTACTCTGTTTTCTTTTGCAAGTACATTTCATGCATGAAAGTAAGTAAAATATAAATTAAGTGCAATTACCAAGTATGCACTTTTGATTTTGCTCATTTTAAGGCAAGTCTTTAAACTAAAGTGAACATTAGCATAGCTGTGTTCATTGAATGAAGCAAAATACACTATTGCCATCATATAACTATCCTTCAGTCCAACCACAAGCTCTACACTTCAGCACAATGGCAACCACAAAATCATCAAGTCTTTTAAATGTCCAACATTAAATTAACATGCCTTTACCCTTACTCAAAAACGCATAAAATAACACTCACTTTCAACATTTACTTTCCCAAGTCAGTCCTATGCAAAGTGTTTCAGTTAATTCAACACAAATTAATTAAATAAACTTCAATTTTGTATATTTAAGTGGATTGGATATAGTGTGATAAAATGTGGTAAAATAGCTCATTTTAATTAAATAAATTGAACAAGCAGCAAATATATATACATATACATACACCAACCCAACAGCTGGCTCAAACTCACCCAGAACCGCTGTGTTCAAAACAACCCTCATAGCTTGTGTCAAACAACCCAACCCTGGTCAAAGCAACCCAACAGCGGTTGTCAAAACAACCCAACAGCTGGGTCAAAACAACCCAACAGCTGGGTCAAAACAACCCAACAGCTGGGTCAAAACAACCCAACAGCTGGGTCAAAACAACCCAATAGCTGGGTCAAAACAACCCAACAGCTGGGTCAAAACAACCCAACAGCTGGGTCAAAACAACCCAACAGCTGGGTCAAAACAACCCAACAGCTGGTTCAAAACAACCCAAACGCTGGTTCAAAACAACCCAACCGCTAGTCAAAACAACCCAACCTCTGGGTCAAAACAAACCAACCGCTGGTTCAAAACAACCCAACCGCTGGGTGGGTCCGACGCTAGAGGCCCCTATCTAGGGGGAAGCTAACAGGGACATTTAATGGCGGCACGCTCACTTAGAATGAGTCAAAACAACCCAACAGCTGGGTCAAAGCAACCCAACAGCTGGGTCAAAACAACTCAGTAGCTGGGTCAAAACAACCCAACAGCTGGGTCAAAACAACCCAACAGCTGGGTCAAAACAACCCAACAGCTGGGTCAAAACAACCCAACAGCTGGGTCAAAACAACCCAACAGCTGGGTCAAAACAACCCAACAGCTGGTTCAAAACAACCGAGAAGAAAAAAAAAAAAAAAAACACTACCCACCGCTCGGGTCAAATCAACCCAACAGCTGGCTCAAACAACCCCACAGCTAGGCTACAAACCACCCCAACAGTCTGGGTCACAGCACCCACCTACCGCTGGGTCATAAACAACCCATGGCTGGGTCAAAACACCCCACCGCTCGGGATCAAAAGCAACTCCAAAAGCTGGGTCAAACAACCCAACAGCTGGGTCAAAACAACCCAACCGCTGGGTCAAAACAACCCAACAGCTGGGTCAAAACAACCCAACCGCTGGGTCAAAACAACCCAACCGCTGGGTCAAAACAACCCAACAGCTGGCTCAAAACAACCCAACCGCTGGGTCAAAACAACCCAACAACTGGGTCAAAACAACCCAACAACTGGGTCAAAACAACCCAACAGCTGGCTGAACAACAGGATAGCAGCCAGGATAGTCTTCAAAATTACCCTTTTATGTTCCACAAAAGTATGCCATATGGGTTTAGAGCGACACGAGGATGACTAATTTACAGTTTTGTGTGAACCATCCCTTTAATATGGCAGCATTTGCATTGGATTTGACATCCGTATTTATTTACCACTTTCCATTGAACTATTACACAGAAATTCAAGGTGATGTAATTTAATTTCTGATAGAGCAAGGTAGGTCTATTTTATTCTTTTCTGTATTTTGTTTTTATGCAGCTGTTAAACCTGATACATTGGCACCAGATCCCTCTCCTGTGACACAAAACACATCCACCTAGTAAAATTAAAACGCCATAATAACCTTTTATGACCGACACCGCTGACCTGCTCCAATGTCAGCACAGTTAAACCATGTGATACTTATTGCTTTTTATTTTGAACCAATGCCACATCACAACCTGGGGGAGGCTCTTTATAAAGTTCATTTGATGCATGGCTGGCCCATTATAGTGCTAGAGTTCCATTGAGTGCCTTTTTACAGCTGTGAATCGAGAAATATCCAGTTATAAAAGTGACCTTCTGTGGTATATTAATGCAAGTGTATAATGCATACTACCCAGGCTCTTTGGAAATAAATACTTCTGCAAAACTCAAAACTCAAACTGTACATGTGAATCACTGAAGTTTCCAGTTGAAATGAACACTAGAGGCAGTAAAACTCCAACAACTTTTATTACTTTTCACACAAAGTATGATTTACTGGGCCAGAGTTTCGATTCAGAAAGGCTAAACATTCTTTGTACAATATTATGTTATGACTTTAAAACAATTGTAAAATGCTGCAAGATTTGAAATCCGATTATTTTGAACATTAGCGTCACATATACAGCTTCATATGTATGAGTTTTCTAATGTAAAGTAGGTTTGCTCGGTAGATCACACGCGATATGGTGCTGCACTTAAGAGGTTAAGCGCTCCGGCACGAATCCCGTGAAAATACAGTTCGACAAAACAGCTAAAACATGCATACAAGGCATGGTTGCATCAGTGAATGCTTTTTTATAACACTTTTAGGGTTGGGTTTGGTGTAGGGTGGCTGTTAGGCTGTTATTTTCCAACACGATAGAGCATTAACTTTTCAGCGAAACTCACCAGACATTTGAATACGTGCCTGAAGCAGCGTTAAAAAAACGTGGCCACGGTCATTTATTGAACGTGCATCTTAACGCCACTCACTGGATATTTCACTTTGAAACTGCCGCAAGATGTGCAGTAAGGTTTGTAATATCGGTGTTGCAGAAATGTCACCACAATTACGTATTTCTTATGAGCTTGGGTTCATGTTGCCATTTAATTGTATAAATTACTGTTATTTTTGCTCATCCTATGGGTTATGGTTGCCAAGTGTATCCTTTGGCATTTGTAAACAGATGCATGGAAGAAAATGTAAAAATCTGTTTTTATTTCTGTGACAGTGAACACAGTTATTATGCCATGCCGATTTCAATGCGAGAATGATTGTTTTATTGAGCTCGACTCTCATTACTATCATTAAACAGTGATGTTTGATAAAAGTTGAACCCACACTGGGAGGTCTGTGCTTTTGCGGCCTGTGTTTGTTTGTTTCTTCTCACAAGTTGAGCTGTTTTGAGTGGTTTGCATGCAGGTTCTGTGCCGAGCAGAACTCAGTCTACTGTATATTTGTAAAGAAATCAAGTGGGAGACGAAAAGATGCATCCCACATATGTTTTCCACTGAGAACGTGATTTTTGCTGACTTTGCATATGTTCACTGTCATGTTTTGCTACCCAAATATTTTTCACTATTATTCTATGCTATAATTATTTGAACATAGCCACATTTTTGGAAATAATTCACCTGAGCTGCTCTCATCTCTAAAGTGCTGCTGTACAAACTAGAATAGAGTGAGAAAATATATTGATGTTGGACATCAGTACTGGAAATAGCTGTGGAAGGAAGTAAGTGAAGGATATTACTGTACTTTCAGTATTATGTTCTAATACAGTATGTTTTAATAAGAAGAACAATGTTAAATCAAAACATTGCCCCAGATGACACATTTTGTTAAGAGAAAAAGCTACATTTTACTGTTAAGTAAAAACTATGCATTTTATCAAGTTTTAAGTCACTTACCTTGTTCATTTAGTGTCTTTTAGATTATTCCTGTTTGGTTGCAACTTGTCACACTGTAAAAAAAACTGTGACATTTACGGTAAAATACCGGCAGCTGTGGTTGCCAGAACTTCACTGTTAAAAATATGGTAGACTTAGCTTAAATTCACAATAAAAAAACGTATTTCATTAACTGATGTAATGTTAATAAACCAGCATATTGAAGTACTAATATCTGTTTTAAACCATTGCAATGCTGATAACCACCAAAAACAGGTGATGAGAAAGACACATGATGAATCAAAGCTCATCACAATCAGCTCTTCCAAAAGCTGAGAAGGAAAATATTAATATATATATACATAGAAGGTGCACAGTGTCATTCACACAAACACTAAACACCATCATGGTGGTGACACACATGATACTGAAATAATGCAATAAACATTAATTTAACAACATTAGGTGTAACATACATCCCTAATATACAAAACTGATAAGAAAAACTATTTAATTTAACGTCAAAAAAACTTTATGAAGTGTAATGCAGGGATTCGAGGAGTGTCAATTACAGGTTTTCCACTGTAATTATACAATACGTTTTCTTTTACACCGCAAAAACCGTAATTTACAGTATTTTACTGTCAATTACATTAATGTATTACAGTATTCACCCATAGCTTAGCAGGCCGGTTTCTAGCATTTGACGCCCTAGTCGAACTCCTACATTTGCCCCCCCCCCCCAATTTGTTTTTTTATATTAGATATATATATAATATATTAGAATATATTATATATATATATATAATATATATAATATATATATATATATAATTTTCCACGTACATCCCAGTTGCTTGTCACATTCAAATTGATTGTCATAGTAACGACACTAATTTGTAATTTGTGGAGATTCAGTGCATTGAATTCCACAAATCTGAATGCGTTATTTGTAAATTGACTGTTTATTTTATCATCTGTACATTCTCATTGTTTTGCCTACTAGCCCGCCTGTATAGCCTATGTACAATCTCCCACCTAGTGCTAATGACATGCCACATATACTTACACTAAATCCCCTAACATTATTTTATTACATTTGATTTGTGGATACTAATACTTAGTGATCTCCCTGTTTCACTACTACTACATATTGTTTTTATATTATTATCAATGGCTACTTTTTTGTCTTTATCTGTTTTTTGTTAAAATTTTTTGTTGTTGTTTCTTGAAACATTGATTTTAAGTGTCAGTTATTGCATTATTATTTCTGTCAAACCTATAAAACCCCTTTGTTAAACTACATATAAAATCTTTATCAGTGGCATAAAAGTAACCAGTGCAGCTATTTAATCATTTGCTACTCGTTAACGTCTCATTTAAATAACGTGACGCTCTGCCCTCAATGACGCCTATTAAGCGCTGTTGGAAGTGAATTAATTAATTCAGCATTTCAACACTTCCGTAAGGATGCATTAAATTCGACAAAGAGGTTTAATATATGGGTGTTTTTATTGTGTCTTGTGAATTAGCGAATTTTACTATACAGATATTTTTTAATTGGATGTTAAAGTTTATATGGGAATATGACGCGCTGATCCTTTAACAATGCATTGGCGGAAAAATGCACACCTTTTGGACAAATCTGCCTCATATATTTGGACAAATGTGCCACAAAAGTGATACAAATACTGCCTAAACAAAATACTGTTTTTGTGCACTTTATTTACTGTACCAAAATTTTAAATTGGCCTTTGAACTTAGCTTTATCGCATGGCAAAAAAAAAGTGTTACCTTACCAAAGCACTGACAGAGCCCACTGATCTAATGGTGTTGTTGAGCGCTCCAAATGCAAACTTTGCATGCAACAATCAGGCAGCAATTGACAGCACTCTGATCTAGTGGCATACAGGCATCGTCAGATTGACAGTACTCTAGCCCAATAATGTTGGGGGATCCAGTGGGGGCGCCAGTCATATTTCAGGGTGACCGTGCCACTCTTTATCACAACCCTGCTAAAAGTGCCAGTACGTGCGCTCATTGGTGCCCCTTCAGCTGGTGGCACCCTAGGCGACCGCCTAGCTCGCCTATGCCTAGAAACAGCCCTGGTATATAGTATGGAACTTACTGATAACCAATTAACTGTTTTTTATTGTAGCCTTTTTACTGTCTTTTACTGTTAAAATCACAATCATTTTTTACAGTGCATGGTTAACATTTGGTACAATAATTCCTATTAATTTCAATGACAGTTGTTCGCCGTGTTTTGGCGCTGAAACTTTGGATCAAATGAGTTTGCCATAAAAATTATGTCACACATTATTCAAGAGCCACAGGTAGACACCACAAGAACATGAATGCTTATTTAGATCTAAGTCCATTTCATACTTTTAGGAAGCTTCCGGGGGGAAAATAATCATGTACCATAAGTATTTGCAATGTAAAAAAAATAACATAATTACAATAGAATGGTCATCAATGGAGAAAGACATTTTTGACAGCAAAATAGTGTAGTTACGGTATCCACCAGCAGGGGATAAATGATACGCAATATGCCCATGCAGCAATTCACATGTCTTAAAGTTCCTAATCACTGAGTTTTAAATGGTTGGTCTCCAAAGGCACAACAAGCAAGATATATTTGGTGGTGAAAGAGGTTCTGAAACGAGACGTTAAGAGGAATTTGCTAGTGTCAGATTCTGTAAACAGAGGAGCTGATTTGGTTTTGCGTGGGCTTCACAGATCAGCACCTCTCTTTGGGAAGAATAATGGAGCCTACTGGGTGTTGTGAGGATGTATATCATCCCTGAGGTGCTTATTAGTCAATGGTCTGTTTCACGCAGGAAAGGTAGGCTTAATGGTGATTATGAGAATGGACTCGTAAACCCCTGTCCCAGCTGACGTCTCCCTCTGGACTGGGTGTGTGTATGTTGTAGCGTATATGTGTGTGGGATAATGTTGTCTTTCACACTGCAGGAAGAGTTTCGAGCTGTGGGAGGAAAAGGCATTTAAAGACTAATGCACATTTCCATGTGCCTTTGCTGATTTTCCTGGCTGAGCGTCATAGGACTGCACATTATCACTTCTTTAAAATCCCTCTCAGACTTGGCAGTGACTCTTGGGATGAAGATGGGAAATTCAACAATAACAGCTCATTGGACTTGTACTTTTAAAGTATCTGAGGCTAAATCTACTGCTTCAAAAGCTTAAATATGTTTGTCCTTTTGATTTAATGTGTCATGATATTACACCTTTTAGGCCTTAGAGTGATTTGACATCCAAAACTCAAGATTCAAAAGCCACTTTGGTCCTCTTTCTGGTGAATCAGCGTAGACGTGAGTTGAGCAGTGTGAATACAAAGGTTTTATGTGTAAATAAAGTTTATATTCTTTGTCAGATTTTGGAGATGTTGCCAAACCATCTTCTTCCTTTGAAAGCAACGCGGCCATAGACGTTAGAAACTTCTTAATGTGTTTTACGATTCAGAGTGTTCGACGACGGATGGAGAGACTGGGGAAATAAACAGGCGCAATGAGAGGAAAACAGATCAGAGCCGGGAAAGGGGCTGAAGAATTGCAAGATGGAGGGGTAATCTTTCGGGAAGCGGGAGTTTGGGCTGGACAAACTCACAGATGTTTTAAAGTGCTAATCTAATCTCTCTGCCAGGCCTCTTCTTCTTAACTCCTTCCTCCTCCTCCTGTCTTTCTCGTGGCTTTTCTGGAAAGGATGGAATACACTTTAATGCTTCTCAGGAGCATCATGTACTGTGCAAGGTAATAGGTCGCAGTCATTCATCTGCCTGTTAGCGGCCATGTTTTCGAGGAGGGAGACATGTGCAAATGTAATGAGGGCTTTTTCTCTTGGAAAGGATGGAGAATAGGGGGAAAAAAAACTTGTAGAAAACCCAGTGCTGACTAAAAACAAGTGGAGAGCAGAGAGGAGGCGAGGGGGAAAAGGGAAGGATGAGGTTTTTAGGTAATGTCACCCTTGGTGACCATCTATCATATTCGATGAACTCTTATTTTTTTCTCAGGTAGTCATTTTATTCATTGAACAGCTATCATTTACTCACTCAATGTTTTGCTTTCTTTCACAACCATAATTTCATAGTTATGGACGTGATAAAATACCAAAAAGGATCACATTGCGTACCTGCTGTACAAAATAAAAACCCCACATATATCCCAAATCATACTCTACTTTAGTGGAAAAACTGATTCTTGTATTGCTCTGGCCTACAGCTCTTCCTTTTCTCGTTTTCACCCCTTCTTTTTCTCTGGCTGGGAATGAGGAGTCTTTGTAATACAGTAGCCACATTGAAATATTGTGACAGCTCCCCCCAGATACATAGGAAGTGCATGCTCAGGGAACAATTCTTATTGCAGTGAACGTTTTAGTGAAATCAAATACTGCTTGTTGTTTAACCTTAACTTGAGACCACCCAGCCAGAAGGGGCTAGGATATTACTCATGTCGATTGTTAATTTAGTATGAACAAAATAATTCAATTATTGTTCTGGTTTAATGAAATTAATTACATTTGTAATGCTTAAAATGGCCATAAATCATGATCTATGAAATGTCAACTGAATTGCATGTTGATTTTCTGACTGCAAGTTTCAATTCACACCTGTCCACTCCCACAGAGCGGTACACACGGTCCTTGTTTTTTTTAGCCCTGTTACTGCAATCCTGCATTTTATTTTTTCCCATTGTGCATAAATCAATCCTGCACTTTTTTCCCATTGAGCATAAACCAAACAAATTGTCAAGTGTACACAGAGCTGTTTATTTGTTTCAATATAATGTCAAAAAGATCAGTGACATATGTAGTAATCCTTATTATAGATTACATTTATTTTCTTTAAGAACCATAAATTAAATCTCAAATTATATGGTTGGCTGCATTGCGTATTTAAATTGAATGCTCAAAGTCGTCATTATCATCAAAGAGCAGGGAGAGGTGGTTCATTGAATATTGTCTTTGGAAAAATGTGGAGCCTTGAAGTTAAAAAGGTTGAGAACAACTGGTCTGTTTAATTATTTGTCTGCCACAATGATGGTATGTCTTTGAATTATCTTCATTTGTTTTTTTTCTTAGAAAATAATTATAGGTGATTCATTGCACATAATTCAATCAATTAATACATTTGATTAAGAGTCAAATCGAATGGCTTATTTGCGGTCATTTCAGCTGGTTAATTTCGTGCATAAACTCATTAGTCTCTTTTTATTTGGCATGTCATGAAAACTTGCTTAAAATAGATATACTCTTATGCTGTTGACAGATAGTGCTATAATGAGAAGACCTGCTGTGCCGCTCAGAGGACTCTCTGTTTCTGTATCTGTTTCTGGGTTGATGTAGTGGGCACTGTTGCTATTGACCCTCGCTCCTGTCTAGTCCATGTAGCACTTTGTATGTGAAAGCCATAAAACACATTCTATGATGATTCCATCCTGGCAACCAGCCTCCCACCTTTCCTGCCTGCCACTCCTCTGTGGGCTTCATCTGAGGAGTAAACAGCCGAACAGCTGTCTTAACTTCTCTTCCTTCCGTTTTTTCATTTCCAACTATCTCTCTTTCCTCCTCTTCCCTTTCTTCATTCTTCACTTTTCTTGTCATCTCATGTTAGCCAACAATCTCTCAGTCATGCTGTGTTTCAGTATCCCTGCATGCTATATTAAAGGGGCCATATTATTCATGGCTATAGTATTTTATTTTTTCCCTGAAGTCCTCTTGTAATGATATTCAAGGTTTTACCTTGGTTTGTTTTGACAGAAAACCTGAACCAAATTATGATTTCACACCCTCTGTCTGGCCCTAAACTAACCAGCACTGACCGTCAATGCCACGGTTTCTACAGTACGTTCTACTTAAGCTTGCAATGCTTTTAACAAGAGAGAGACTGTTTCTGTTGTGCACTCTCAGAAATAAAGATTCAAAAGCTGTCACTGGGGCAGTACCTTTTCAGGAGGTGCACTTTTGTACCTTTGATTGGCTAACCTCCAGAGTAGATGACCCTATAGGGTGGACTGTGCTCCTGAATTCTAAATAGCTGATATATTCACATGTGGCCAATCACATGATGGCAAGGTTGTGGCATTATACCCATGTCAATTTCTAACTAAGCAGCATAGTTTCCGTAAATAGTCTGGGTGAACTGTAGAAGAAGCTTTGCAATGTGTTGTTCTAGTATGTCTGCATAAACCTACTTTCCCAAAAGACAGTAAAATCCTGTTTTCAACATGTTGACTTTACTGTGTTTACACAAAAGCAGGTGAGTAGGTAGGTTGTGAACCCCGGTCCAATAGGGAGCACATTTAGTTACTGCAATTCATCTTGGTTGCTTTTTTATTGCTTCTCCACAGAGAGTTCCTGAGAGACTACAGGAGCATCGAGGGCTTGTACATGAGACATAGACAGGCAGACAACAATTGAGTCAACACAGGCTGACCCTACAGTACCTGTAAAATTTGAGCTCACATCTACCTGAGCCAACGTCCTGCTCTTATGTTTTGGTGATATATCTCCCATAGCATCCACTCAAAGCAGGGCACTGGCCGAGTTACACGTAGTCTGGCAGATGGACCTTAGAGAGCGGGAGAGAGAAGGAAAAAGGGAGGAGGAGCAATGAATGTGAATTCCAGCCGAGCGGGGATAGCAGCCGCATCGCGAGACACCTGTAAAAACATCATTTTTCATCTCGGGCTGTGGGGGAAGAAGCAGACTGAAAATTGAAGAGAGAAAGAGAAGAGACTTTTGGTTGGTCCATGTGTGTATGTGTGTGTGATTACCTCCGCTACCACTAAGTCCTTGACCAGGATCTTGCTTCAGGTTTCCACTACCCACAAAGCCATGCTCCGACCAGGAAGCAAACATAGAGACCCAACCTGCTTGTTTGGTTCTGGGCTAGCAGGTTTACCAGATTACCAAGATGGTTGAGACTTCCTGACCAAGAAATCCTTGCAAGCTTGTTCAGATATCTGGTGGGGGCACTAGTGTCCCATGACGGGGATCAGTGAATAGCACATGTTTGCCCAAGGTATCCAATAGTGCTCCTGGAGGGCCATCTTCCTGCAGAGTTTAGTTCCAACCTGGAAGTTTCTAGTAATCCTGAAGACCTTGATTAGCTGGTCAGGTGTGTTTAATTAGGATTGTAGCCAAACTCTGCAGTCAAGACAGTGTTTCCCGACTCTGTTCCTGCAGGCACACCAACAGTACACATTTTCAAACTCTTCCTTCCTAATCAACACCTGATTGAACTCATCAGCTTGTTCATAGAGACTCCAAGACCAAACATAGATAAGTCAGATAAAGAAGACATCCAAACTAGGTTTGGAACAGGGTTGGAAAACACTGGTTTAAGGTACACCATCTTATAGGCCTACCATCACTAATCTAGATTTTGATTCTCCTCACAATTTGCTTCTGTCAGCTATTCTACAGATCAAAGCCTCATGATCTGTCTTCCTTGTGGGGTTTCAACCATCTAACCAACCCTTTTAGCTGATCTGAGAGATTCTTAACTTTTCAGGTAGGAATATCCCTGGTTTAATTGAGAGTTTATGTGGCTACCACTGTGGTTACTACTGAAAACAGTTTTGACCAAACTGATAAGGTTTGGATTTGGACTGTGGTAATGGAGCATTTGCAAGACATTCTTCTTTTCAGTCTTGCTAAGGAAAGATTCAGAGTAGAAAGCCAATATTTCAGCTTGATGCACCGCCCTGTGTACATTCTTCAATCTATTAATTTGTGTGTTTCTATAGTCAGGAGTGTTCATTCCTGCTCCTGGAGGGCCACTGTCCTGCAGAGTTTAGCTCCAACCAGCTCCAACACACACTTGCCTGTTTCTAGTGAGACCTTTCTGAAGACCTTGATTAGCTGATTCAGGTATATTAAAGTCTGCAGGTAAGTGGCCCTCCAGGAGCAGGATTGGACACCCCTGCCATAAGTGAACACACAGAAGAAAAAAAAATGTGATGTTCCTTCCAATTCTTCTTAGGATAAAGAAAGATAAATGAAGTCAGTATGAACCAGATGTAAGAAAGAGTAACATCACATAGAGTACTTAGAGTTATGTAGACCTTTGGTGTCATTTGAAATGTGGTAATTAACTAAATTAAATTGCTAAATGACAGAGCTATGAATCCTGTCAGCTAAAATGGTTGGCAATAAATGTAGTCTACCCTATACTTGGAAAGTAAAGAGGACAGCCTTTGATGAAATAAGTGGGAACATCGCCTCTGCAAAAGGTCGAAAATGAGCACCTCACACCTATTAATTCTGTTCATAACCTTTAACTGCATACCCAGGCCAATTGTGGTTTTGACACGTTGCAGAATACTTGCAGACTATGAGTGGAAAGGTGGGACTAAATGGAAGAAAAAAATGTCTGGTGGTTTTTCAACTTGTCGGTCATGAGGGGACCCAGTGGACACCTTGTTGATTTACCATAGATCTCGCACAGAATGTCTAGAGACCTTTTCACATCTTTAAAATAGGAACAACGAACACCCTCACATGGTGAGAAAACTCACCCACGACATGCAGTGTTCTTTTTTTTTTTTGTGTGTGTTTCATTAGTAAAAAAAAATTAAATAAAACATAGTAAATAAAACTCTGACTAGAGAAATACAAGCTTTGTAGTCTTGTGTCTGGGATTTCTTGATGGAAATTTGCGTACTAATCCTCCCATTGTCTCCACTGGTAAAGCACAATGATAAGTATGTTCCTTTGTGTAATATTCACTTTTTAAAGATTCTCTTTGATGTTTAGTGAAACAACACAGGTCGCTTCATTTCATTAAGAGGGTTACCTGCAGCATACACAATTAAAATGCTTTTTATAGAAAACTATTGAGTCTTCAACTCATGTGAGTGTACACCATTCAGATCAGTGGTTCTCCAACTTTTTACGCCATGTACCACCTCAGAACATATTTGACTCTCCGAGTACCACCATAATGACCAACATTAAAATACAGTAATTATATGCACAGTAAAAGAAAAAAAAACAGGCAGTTTTATTCCTAATAAGAATCGATATTATTGTCAGCCACTTTAAACATTGTAAATACAGAATTTGAACATTAACATTGCACTGTGCTTACATCCAGGTAAATGAAAAACTTACATAATTATGAAATAAATATATATATTGTTCTATATTGTACCTAAAAGTTAAATAAAAATTGTACTGTACTTAAATGTTAAAAACTTAAATGTACTTAAACATTAAATGAAAATGTGTTGTACTTAACATTTAAGTACAGTACAGTTTTTATTTAAATTTTAAGTAAAAAAAAATACTTGATAAAAAAATGAACACAGGCTGTATGTGTAGCTGCAAGTAACAATCAGGCCAAGTGTCCACCAAAGCCAGCTGAAAACGCACAGCTGTGAGTGCTTTTTGAGCGCTTGAGAGTGCATCGTTTTTTTTTTTTTTTTTCAGTCGAGACGCTGTGGTTACTATAATACAGAATATCTGCTGAAGCAATATGGCAGATGCATCACGAATAAAAAAATTTTCTAAGAAATATTTTTCACAACAATATTACGGTAGTCAGGCAATTCCATCTGGTAAAGACATAAATACTCAGAGACAAGCAATATTAACTTCTCCATTGTTGTTCAGTCATAGTACAAGCAGGGTGTGACGGTTGGTCGATATTAGTCCCACCCCTCCTCCACTGTGATTGGTTAGCTGACTAAAAAGTGACAGTGATGAGTGCTGCGTTTTACCCAAAGTTGAACTTTCTTCAACTCTCGTTGCCGCGCGTTTAGCGTGAAAAAGATGCTCAGCGCTCGCCACGCTCCTGGCATTTAAAAAAACACAGCACTCCCCTTTAAAACAATTGAAAAAATTTGTTAGCTTTGGGGAAAAATATGCTTTGGTGGACACGCGGCCTAATTTATATTTAATTCAGTGAGTCCTCTGCATACCACTAGAGGAGCTCGTACCACACTTTGAGGACCACTGATTCAGATCACTC
Source organism: Sinocyclocheilus anophthalmus (assembly GCA_018155175.1). Lineage (NCBI taxonomy): Eukaryota > Metazoa > Chordata > Actinopteri > Cypriniformes > Cyprinidae > Sinocyclocheilus > Sinocyclocheilus anophthalmus. The sequence continues at coordinate 231,448 of JADLZN010007544.1, forward strand.
TTCATATCACAAAAACACAATTTATTTCTTGATGTGTAACATGTTTTACATTACCAGCAAACTACTGAATGCACCATTCAACATAACTGAACTGAACATTGTATCACTTCATATGAAGAGTTCATTTGCAAAAACCGGTAATTCACTTTTTTTTTTTTTTTCATAAATCATGGTTGTTTTATTGCGCATTCCAAGTAATAACAATCAAACCGGAGTTGGGTTGTTTTGATTAAGTAATAATAACTTAAACAAATACAGGTAATTTACAAAATTAAAGTAAATTGAAAGTATGTTTTTATATATATTAAAAGTTTTTTTTTTTTTAGCAAAAGCAGATAACTCCAACATTTGTTTTATAGCAAAAGCAGATTTAACTCCACATTTCATGTTTTAGAGTTTAAAAAAACACTCGTTTAATCTTTGTAATCTCCTCAGATGACAATATAGATGCTTGACAAACGTTGTTGTTGTGATCATAAACTGTATGGATGTGATTACACGCAATACACAGAGCTTTTCCCTCACCATTGTAACGCTCTGCTTTTGCAAGGTTCCGTGAAAACGTTTCAGCTTTTATTTTCCTTTTTCGTCCTGAAGAAGATATCACAGGTTCTTCAAGTTCGTCGAAATTATCCATCCTCGATCACTTTTAGTCAGCTTTGACGAAACTCCTCTCAGCTAGCACGTTTTTTCAAAGTGAAAGTAGCCTTGTCACCTGACCTGAATACAGCGCGCTGATTCGCTAAAATTGACTTATCGGCTTCTGTTCAAAAACAGCAAGGGCGCTTGTCGGCTTCTGCAGTAAAACGTGAACTCGCGATGCCTTGAAAGTGGACAAAACCGGCTTTTTTGACAAAACGTGTTTAGGGTTCAGATCGTGCTATATGTGGAGAATAATGCATGGCAATCAGCTAATTTTTTTTAAAAGTGGCATTTATCGGTTTTTGCAAATTAAATCTTCATATCCTTTGCTGTTCTTTTCAAACAGTATTACTTTGAGTGCAGAATTGGAGTGTTGCTCAATAACATTGTCTAGATGAGTGAAGATTTCAAGCACAACTGTTTGAATACTCGCAGCTTCATTCTCTTTGTCCTGGCTTATGCTGAGGCCTCGTCACTGCTGCCGATCTATGTTACAGCCTGTGGGTTCCTGAGTAATCAGCAGCTGTCGTTTACAGTAAACATGAAAAGAAAGATCACATAGTCATAGAGGGCACATTTTTAAGGGGACTAATTGGGCGATTATAAATGGATGTTGGATGTTGACAGTTGAGTTTATCAAAGATTTTTAAGGTGGCAGAGATGAAAGACAAACAGGGTGTAGAATCGCCTGTAGTTAGCAAGCATTAAGTGCACATAAATTGATGAATGCCATAGATATTAATCTGCTTTTATGAACATAACCTATGCTTTCCCATGGGTCCTGTATGGGCCTCATTGTTGATTTATGGTTGTGAGAATGTGCTATATGTAAATATGTCAAGGCCACTGCAGTTCAGTTCAAAGGTCAACCTGACCCTCACACCTGGCAAGATATGCTCTGTTTGTGATAGCAAACAGAGATATGGGAATGAGAAAGAAGACATCACAGGTCAAAGGTCATTTCCCTGTAAGTATGTGGCTTTAATGTTACTGTAATGTAATGTTTCATGTAGTCCTTCACATACTCTTTTTGATGAGTGGAACTTTTGACATATGTTGAAGAACCAATATAAGTTTGATTTGGAACCCCTCTCTCTCTTACACACACACACACACACACACACACACACACACACACACACACACACACACACCCCTAGAAATATAGTCTACACTAAGGCCTCTTTACTGTAATTTTCAGTCTTTATCTTTTCAGCCTAGCCTGGTCTCCAAAGGCTTAAGGAACTGAGAATACTGAAGCTCTTCTCATTTACTATGAGATAAATGAACATCGAGACCACTACAGACTGGGTCCAAGATCCTCAGAAGGATCAAAAACAGATGTTGAGAGAGAATATATAATGAGAGCTAATAAACTTATGCAGACATTTTACAGCTCTTTCTATCACTTCAGATCCTTTCCACCATATTGCTTTCTCTTTACATTTTTACTTCTATCCTGAAATAACAGTACCTTGCTTATCTTACTGGTCTTAACTGGTTTAAGCTGGTCTAGCTGGTTCCGAGTCACAAACCCTTAAAACGGCGTTAAAGCTTTGTAGTTTTTTATTTATTTATTTATTTATTAACTACTCTGTATTCTTCTAAATTAAAGGTTTAGGAAAGCAATTCTGAAAGAAAAAAAAAGTCAAAGATTGAGATAATTAGAACTGCCTTATTAGTTTGCTGTTTATTGTTACACATTTCACAATGGCTCCAGACAATGTCAGACATTCTCAAGGCTTTTAAACTGCACATAAAGCATCACACTAACAATTTTTTAACCTGTTGTCTTTAAATACAAACAGTTTGGTCAACACTTGTGTGATAACTACATTATGACAAAGATACAAAGTTATGTATAATAGGCCTACCACTTAGCAAGCTTGCACACATATGGCACATAACATAACATTTGGCACAATACCGTGGAATGTTTAGGCAATTTTCTTTGTTTCACAAAGCTTCTATTGTAATGACAGAGCCCTCATAGTTCAGTCAATGCCAATATAAAGCTGCCATGATTCAGTGCTGTGGTTTTACAAATAATAGATGAGTAACACCAGTTTTAACGGGCTTTAAATGGATCTATAAGGCGTTCTGGTACTTATATATCTGCGGTTTTTGTCAAGATTAAATATTCCATATTCTTTGCTATTTAAATAGATATATTGATGCATTCTTAAATTAGATTTACTTTACTACCACAGAAGTATTTGTATAGCAAACTATTCTTTGGACTGCACCGTACATAAAAAAAACAGGTCACCATAAATAATAGCACGGACACATTCAGACAATAACATCATAATTTCTTGGTGTCTTGGTTTTTAAATAGCTCAAGGAGAAGTGCCCTGTAATCAGTTATAGTCTCTGTCACAGTGCATACTTTGAAGTTTATTTTGCAACCAGAGATGAAGAGTTCAGTTTTCTTATTGTCTCCCCTCAGGTTTAAATCTGTCAAGCGGCAAATGCTCAGTGAGTCCATGGTCACTTTTTGGTCCCTTTGAGTTGACTTGATTGCGAATGATGATGATGAAGTTTACGAGGGAAAGACGCACAAAACAGGAGCAGGAAGGACACAACAACAAGAACATATTGTAGCTAATAGACACCTACAAGACAGAAAGCTGGAGTCTACTACATAAGTCGGACACGTCACGTTGGGACTGAGTGCTTCTAAGGGTCGTAGTTCACAAAAATACTATGCTTCATTGGACAAAATAAGTCAAAGATAGGTTCCAGAGGACTATGGGAAGGTGCACATGTTTTTAGTATGACCGTTTTACCTTGCTTTCTTTGTCTCTTTAGGTTTCTTTCTGATTCACTTCTCACTTCCTGATTTTACTCCCTTTTTTAGTCCTATTTTTCCAGTCCACCCTTCTTATTCATTCCATGAGTATTTTGTTATCGACAGCCGCAGCCCTCCACCACCATGTCTTGATAGTTTTTCAACACCACACGTTCCTCCTGGTCCAGGTAGAGGAGAGCGATGGGGCTAAGGGCCGTTGGGACACAGCAGGCCCGTGGCACGGCCCCATTTACGGAGTTGACCAGCGTCTGCACCATAGCATGGCTAGATGAATTCATATGGTCAGCCAGTGGGAAGCGGCACTCTCCGAGGCAAAAGAAAGCATCGTAACCAGACGGGGCCACGATCCATTTATTCCAGCCTACATCTTTGAAGTCCACATACAGTGGGTGTCGACGGCAGCGAGCACGGGAGAGCCGTTTGAGCTTGGCAGCCCTCCCACCTTGTCGTTTCACTCGCTTTTCATTCCATCCCACCCGCCAACTTGTGTCAGAGCCCTGACCCCTATCACCCTTAAACCTGCCCCCGGTCCATCTGCCCCTGCCTCGTCTGCCAGCAGGGGGCTGCTTTTTGAGGGGCACAAAGGGCTTGCTGCGCCCATCGTGACTATAAGTCACCAGTAAGGGCCTCTGCCTCGCCCAGCTGTGCACATCCTGCCCGGTGAACCTGCGCACCCGCAGATGTCTCTCTTTGGAGAGACTGCTGTTATTATCAGCAATAACGTCCAGAATAAAAGACAGGCTCCCTGACTTCTCGGATAGATTCTGAAACACTTCTCCGTCCAGGGGAAAGGTTTCCCAGAGTTCTGTAGTCTTTCTATCTCTAGTCAGCTGACGTGAATGGAGTAGTGTGGGCTTTGAAACAGGGTCACTGTTTGAAAGATAAAGGCTGACCACGTGAGAGACTTCCTTTGATCCTTCATGCAGGAAACGCAGCTCTGCCGACACCACACTCTCTTCTGAAGGAATGGAGGACAGATTGAAGCCAATGTGAATGCTGTCCGCTGTCACTTTCTGCTCTTCTGGAACACTCAGGACTGTAGAATCTAGAGTGAGAAAAAAGAAAGACAAAGTTCTTAAGCTGTAAAATACTTTCCTTCCATCATGTTCAAACACTTGCTCTCTGGATAATGGCATAATTGTCCAACTAAATAATAATTGCACATAATTTGCTAGGAGCACTTATGAAAATAAGCCTTGTCCTTCTTAACTTGTTCCAAGGTGTCTACGCTGACGCCAAGACTCGAGTGAAAAATATCAGAACACTGAATCCATGGGTAGCTTTTTCATTGGGCATGCTGGCACCTAAGGCAGGTTAATTGACTTCCACATGTCTCTGTGCTGTATGTACGATAAATTTAGCTTTTTATGACTGCCAAGGGAATCTGTATTCCTATGACCTAGTGCAATAGCTGCTCATACCTGTGTGGTGAAAGCATCGGACTGTGTTGGCTCCTTGCACATGCTGGGAGGGGTAGTTAAACTCTGGGTCTTCAATGAGATGGTACTGTTGAGTGTGAAATCGATACAGGTCTAGAAGATATTGGGGCACCCGTGCCTCTGTACTGGGGTTGGGGTGTGACTGTAGGCCCAGGCGGGTCAGTAGGAGGTTTTGAATGGTATGGGCCAAACTAGGTTCCAGAAGACTACCAAGGCTTCCATGTGTCTGACTGGGACCCTCCTGTTGACCTGATGAGACTTGAGGTAGCAGCAGGATCATCAGAACCAGTAGGCTAGCAGGGAACATGTTGGACCTGCGGAGAGAAAAGGTAAAAAGAGGAGCCATTTTGAGACTTCTCAAGATATTTAAAAAAAGTTTTTCATTTCTATTTTGGACCCCATTGACTTTCATTGTATGGAGAAAAATGTCATACGAGTTTGGAATGGCACAATTACAGAAATTGTATTTTTGGGTGAACTATCCCATTAATTGATGGTGTTTATTCCAGTGAATGAATACCTGACTCAAAAATGTACTTCTTGTCCCAATATGTGTTGTAATTTACCATACTTTTAGCTTAAGCCCTTTAACCATGTGTCATTGTTTTACCTTATATGTCAGTTGATTTAGCGCTAATAGTCTGGTTTGTTGCATAGAGTGGCAAGGAACTATTGCTCTGTGTGGGTGCTTGAGCACCTGCCCGTTTTTACCCTTGATGTTCCATGATGCTCCATGGCACTCCATTATATTCACATCGCCTCATTTTGGACATGAATAAAACGTCAAGTCATGCATAGACTATCCTGTTTCTGAATTTAAATCTAGATTTATATACACTGGCCCATGAAACCTCTATGTGAACACACCTCCCCGAGTAAAGTGCAGGTGGATGAATTGACATTTTATTAAAATTAAATATTCATTAAATATTAAAAATGCAGCTAATGTAGTTCTACACGCAGCAATATAAACAAAGGTGCATGTTCTCTTTCGTTCTTGCTGTTCGATTGAGAAAAGTTTAATGGCTGTTGAGGGGTCTTGTCTTTTTTATGTTATCTAACTAAAAACTATTCATACTTTGAACTATTATTATTACAGTATTTATTTAAAAAATCAGAATGCCGTTAAAATAATTATCACAACACTGGTAAAACAGGCTTATACTGATTTTCTCATCCTCCAAATTATACTTATCAATCCTGATTTTATTATCATTATCATTTAAAAAAATTAATAAATTCAGAACAGGATTAGAATAGAATTCTATTTTAAATATGACAGAAATGTTTTTTTCTACAACAGCAACAGTAATGTTTACAACAGCAAAACCACCATACCATGTAAACTCAATAATAATAATAATAATAATAATAATAATAATAATATCAATAATACAATTCAGTTTATAATTCCAGAGTTATTAAGAGGTGCAAAGAAAAGAATCTTTAACTTTAAACTTAAAACGGTGTTTTCTGTTCTGTGTTTTTTCAAAACTGCGTCACGGCATTTGCTGCTGTATCAATACAGAAGCATCTGTATCGATTCGCGTATCAGCAAGGAATGTGTCACAGTATATTGCTGTATTGATATTTTGAGCCTAGCCCTATTTAAAGCCTTGTTCCATGTGTCCCTTTAATACTTTGAGCACCTGCCCTCAAAGGCTTCCTCAAAGAGGAAGCAGTCAGAAATTGTACAACTTGGATTTGAAAAGTTTAATATAACATGTACAGCCTGAATTTGGGCCCGTCAACATCACTGCTATGCAAGCGGAATTCTACCTGAAAAATTACCTAAAAGGACAGATTGGCACTCAACAATTAGACCCTCCAGCACTTAGATCTTCTTCCTTTCAGCAACAGCTAATTGCTGCAAGCTGTCATCCATTAGTGACGAAATCTTCTCAAAGCTTACAGTATTGAACTATCCTTCACATCGGTCTCATCTCTAAGCCAACATAAGCCTTCAAAGGGTCCTTTACAAATATGTACTTTGGTGGAGTTTGTGAGAGGTGTCGAAGGGATAATTTGAGGTCTATGGAGCATCCATTGTATGCTTGAACTTACTGTCTTCCTTAATAACTGTCAACACAGTCTATTCCACTGAGAGATGAGTAAATTATTTATGTGGTTTCAAGAGCTTATGTGGCCTATATAGAGCTTATCTCGTATTTAGCCTAGAATATGCATCTACAAGGAGCTGGGTGGTTTCACACAGGCCAGGAACACTTACATCTGAGTCAAACTAAATGGTCTTTTGATGTCAAATCTGCTCAAGTCAGGACTTGCTGAGCAGTGTCTCCTCTGGGAGTCTTGGATTACCCTCGACTACAGGTGTTAAACGCACTGGAAAAGAGAATGTATACCGCTCTCCTGCTGTCCTCTACTTCTCCTCCATCTCACTCACACTCATTCACCAAATTCCAGCTGAATCTTCAGAGGACACACAGGATAAGACAGTCCCCCATGCCTACAGCATCCGGCAATAAAGTAGATTAAGTGGCTTTTACCCATCTACTCGATTGTTCCGCCCAGTGGGACATCACAGAGGTGTAGCTTCCAGACGGAGTTGTTCTCCTGAATGCCGCCTCCCTACTAATCCTTCATTAGACTCCTTCGCTTCTGTCTTCCCCGCAGTCCCTCCCCACCATCGGTGTGTATTTGGGCCGCATATGTGTTACGGTTTCTGTTGTAATTGGATTCGACACTTAATCACTTCCTCTACAGGGAGAGTGGTAATCAGACAGAGGGGGTGGAAAGAGGCGTGTATTAGACCCCAAAACAGACGGCGAGAGGTGACCCCGGCAGAGGAAAGGTCGGCCAGACTCGTGCCATTACCAGAGCGACGTGACCTGTCGACCTCACAGTGGAGGGCAGGGTTTCGTTGCATCCACTTATCGCTTTCAGCTTGCTTTCCACTCTTTTTTTCCTATTTTTATTCTTCTTATCAGTTCTCTTCCTGTAAAACATGACTTCCAGAATTGATATATTGTTACACAGTTCTAGGAAAAGCCAGTTCTCTTTCTCTCCTGTTTCTCCCTTTCAGATTTACCCAGAAGTCAACAGTGTAGGGCCATAGGGGTCATGGTGCCTCTGCTTGTTGTTGATTTATCCTCCACCGCTGTCTTCATGTTTCACATTTCACATTTCACTCCGTACCCTGATCCCTCCGCTCTCCTTTCCTGTTGTTCTTCCTTTCGTTCATTCCCTAGACTGCTTCTCCCCAGCACGCTCCCCCTCCCCATTTTGTCATTTTGTTCTTGAAGGAACACTCTTAAACATGAATTGCTCTACGTTTTCAGATGCAAAAGGTACCAGCACTTATTCCCCCCAAATCCTGAGTGCCCAAGGCACGCGAGAAGTCACAAATGGTAGAGCTGTGCCTCTGATTAGAATAATATTGCAGGTAGGCCACAGGGAGGTTTTATCGGAGTATATTAGCACAAAACTGTAATTTATCCCAGCTGGACCGATTAGGAGATAATGACAGCAGCCCAGACCTCAGATTGTAACATTACATTCCCCCCCAAAACATTAAGTGGAACAATCCTCTGTGACCGTACACATGCATACACGCACCCCACTGTTACAGATTGAAAAACACACTCCAGAACTCCAGAACAGTTATAGAAACATACACAAACTTTCTATGCAGCTTGCCAAAGGTTCAACTAAGAACAGACTAAAGTGGTCTCCAAGGATGTGTAGAGTAGACCAGACAAGACATTTCCTCCCAGAATCCTCCCCTAACCCTCACATAACATTCTGTTATCAATTTGACCGATTTGGCAGTCCTGAAACCCTCAGACAGCGTTGTATTATTATCTGGCACATGCTGAAGATTCTAAATGTATGATCTATTTTAGTTAACGCAACATTGTAACATTCTAAAAACTTATTTTTGTAAGCTCTGAAAAGACACATCACATATCATAGCTTTCTTTTTCTGCCAGATTGGGATTTTATGATTTATCTTGCCTGTTTGTTTACTGTACATTTTATCCCCCAAGCTAGAGACCTGCGCGGGACGGATTTTTCAGTCCTGCTCCTCAAGGATTCTGTCCCGCACCTGCCTGCTCCCGCAGAAATATATGTTATCTTGTCCCGCCTCCACCCACAAAATTCATGTTTTGTCCCGATCCCTCCCAAAAAAGCCCACATAAATGTAGCCTATAGATTTTTTTTCTATGCATCCATGAAATTAACATGGAATAGTACGTTCTGTGTTGCCTAGCCACAACATCCCAGCCTAAATGCTCCCGATGAAATATTTGTTATTAAAGCATTCTCAAACCACTGTTATTTTCAACAGAAAAGCAAGGCTGCTGCGTGCATGGCATCTCGGTTCATCGCGATCTTACAAAGCTCTGTTATACTACAATTTCTGCAACAGATGAATAACAATGTATTTGTATTTTTATGTTTTATGTTAAGATATTTCTATTTTGTGGGAGTCCTGTAAATCAATTTATTCTCCTGCATCCCGCACACACACACACAAGTCTCTACCCACCTGAACCCACGGGAGTGCAGGTCTCTACTCCAAGCCAAACGCATATATTCAGCTATCTGCCAGTCATGGACAGCAAGAATCTAGTCTCCACAGTCATTTCTTCTTTATGCTCCAGCAAGGCAATCTTGGCAGTCTGTAAGTCTTTTACAGAACATTGACTGCTTTTTCCCATGTTCTGAGGATGCATCTCCACTATGAATCTGTCATTGGGTTTGGTGAGTAATACGTGTGAATTTTTAGCATGGAGCAGCAATGGGTAGCTGTTTGACATTTGAGTGAGTTTAATCAGATTTGAGTCATACACAGTATTGTACATATTGTCTTGTTTTCCATTGTCTAAACATCCTTAAACAAGATCATTTGACCTGTGAAGCGAAACTGTGTAAGGTAAAACTTGTTTAAAGCAAATAAGCAAAATAAGTTTATATGATTTTGTGCTTCATTCAGGATTTATTTTCAGGATTTATTTTCAAATTTTCTTACACAACTTTGCTTCTCAAAGTCAACTGATCTTGATTAAATTAGGTTTAGATATTGCGCTAGGAAATAAGACAAGCACATGTCTTGTCAAAGTCATAGTTTGGCCCATGACCCAGGATATAACTGATGTTGCAAGCATCAAGGTATTCTGCTGCGGAGGTTGATACTCACGTCCAGGTGAAGTGGGAGGTGTGCAGAGTCCATGGTTTGTCCTTGAGCTCCAGTGTTACAGACCCTCTCCTCTCATTTGCTCCTGAGGATGGAGTGGATGCCGTCTGCCTCTCCTGGGTTAGTGAATGTACCTCTGGAATAACGTCAGCCTCTCCAGCTTGTCCTCAAGCACTCATCCTGTTGTGAGTGTCGGACAAGTGTGCTCTTAAAAACATCCACCAGCTTCCCTGTGGCTGACCAGACACCGCTGTTATGCCAGGACCAGCACGCAAAATAGCAGCTGAGAAGGAGACCAGGAGAATGAAATAGAAGAGAGATGAAGAATTGGAAGTTTGTGCCAGCTAAATTCCCTCCTGTCCCTCTGGCTTTGTAGCTGACTTTCTCCCTTCTTCTCTCAATCTGTCTGTACTTCTCTTTTGTGCTCGCCTCCCCTTTTTCCTCCCTCGCTCTCTCTCGCTCTCTCTCTCTCTCTCTTACCAGCTGGTAAACTCAGTTAAACTCTAATTGACTTTCCTGTCCATTCGGATCCTCCCTGATAGTGATGTCACCGATGCCCCCTCCTTCCACCCACCCTCTCCAATCGTACAACACACACACACAAACAAAGATAAGGTCAGGGCTGCTTTGGATACACAGTACAGGTCAGATTGCCATTTGCAACTTTTCATTTGGGTCTAAATGTTTCTTTTGCAGGAAACAGGAAAAAACGTGAAAGATAAAGTTGAGCACACAATGGGCGGCGGCACAGCCAGTTGATCTGACATAATCCGAGTGAGTGTTTATTCTGGAGGGAGTCATGAAGGTGAAACAAAACTAATGATGATACAAGATTAATTTACTGTCATTGGTGCAAATGAACAGCCAGAGGGTGCCAGGAAAACACATCTATCACCAGCAAGAGAGAGAGAGAGGGGCATGAAGATAATGAGCGCAAAAGGAACGCAAAAAGCAAGAGAGACGAGAGAGGGAGCAAGGTGTGCTCGTCCTTCCGGTGGAGTGGACTGCATTGGTATGCATCTGGCAGGGCAATGAGAAAATGTCTGTAACCTCACAAGCATCGTCTGACAGATTGGATTGCATCTGTTGAATCAGTTGAAACACCCCCTTCTCAACACACACACACACACACACACAAATACAGAGAAACCGGTTCGCCCATGCAAGGACACTGCTTTCCAGAATCTTCTGTAGCATAGGACTTTACGATACAGATTTTACATACTCAATATGCCAGACTAAAAATCAGACATTGAAATATAGAATATAGAGTTCGAAATCTAGAGCTAGAAAGTGACAAAGATTTGAATTTTAGATTCAACTTTTTAAAAAATTAAAAAGTTTCCAGTTTTAGAATTTCATCTGAAAACTTGAATCTGAATATTTTCAGGTATTATCATGTCTAAATTTATAATAAATATTTTTTGTAATTTGTTGTAGCTCTTTAAAGTGCACAGGCACAACAGTCTGCAAAAATATTAACATGGCAGTCAAAATTGGAAATTGTTTCATGCTTATCTGCTTCCAGTGATTCACTGCACAAAACGTTGTAGGCACCACAAACTATATCCGCTGTGTGTTAAAAACCACATTTAGCATTTACTTTGTCTTTTATTTTGTGTAGTTTTCTTCATGGTTTTCTGGATAATGGTATGTCACGCAACCTGTCCTAACCTAATCCGACTAGTTCCAACTACCTGACAAAATCTCATAAAGTTTGATTTGATGCACAGTCTAGATATGGGAAGAGTTTTCTCCTAGAGTTGTTCCTGAATGCATTGTCTTCGCCCTGTCAGATCAGACATGCAGCCCGTTTTTGGTCAACGAGTTACTTGCTGGAAAGAACTGTTGGGTGAGTGAGGGAGTTTGTCTAGAAATAAAAAGGAATGAAAAAGAGCGAGACTACTGTTGGATGATAAAAACGAGGATCTTCCTGTAAACTTGCTCTTGGTTGATGTTCACAGTCACTGTTGGAAACGGTTCGGAGAGAGACATATCATCGCCCTCACATTTGCTCCTCAGAGTTGGGAGAGTCTTCTGCATTCCGACACGGGTGGGGCATCCTGAATTAATTCATTTATTTATTGGCCACGATGTCCTTGTGCAGATCTGTGAGAATTCATTCACAAACTGTTCCTCTCTGTTGTGGCGTGCCGTTTCTGGCTTGTGGCCGGCAGGAAAATTACATAAAACCGAATGCAACCCTCAAATGTCACTGGGAATATTTCTTCTTAATCCCTCGGGATGCTCTGTTGTTTGACTGTCACCATCTGCTCGCTCAATAAACTTTATATATATATTTTGTGCACGCATTTTCAGTTCTAGCATGAACTGGCACAATTTTCGCATTCCATAAATTACTCATTATAGCCATATAGGGAAAACAGATGAGATTAACTCTTAAACTAATCAAAAATGTGTCACCCACCCCAACTATGGCCATGATATTAATTCATATTTCCTTCTCTTCTCATCTTACCTTCCTCTTCTTCCCCTCTATCTCGTTTTGTTTTGCAGTTCAGCTCTGTCCGTACTCACCCACCAGAGGCAGGAGGAGTTCCCGTCCACTTTAACCTCTGATGTGTGAGGAAAGGAAATGTGGCCCCACTGGTAATGACGTACTAAGAGGCGTTAATGTTTGCATTGATGTAAACTGGCATCATTTTAAATTCAAGTTTTTTTTTTTCAGGGACTGAATGTGATATTCAAGGTTCATTTATTTGTCACATATTACTTACATTTGATGTAGCGCAGTGACATGCTTTTCCTTGGTGCCTCGTTTTGCAGTAATACTGTGTTATGTACAGTATTACTGTACAACCCAATTTTTTTTTATAAAAAAAGAATACTTGCCAGGCTATACATTATCTTCTGTGTTTGCTCAGTTAAATTGAAGTTTACCACAACTTTGGTAAATGGACAATGTATAACCAGAAATTGACATTCATGTTTGTTGTTAGATGTTACACTTTATTTTGTTGGTCCCCTTTTCGAAATTCTGTTGACTGTAAGAAACTTGGCAACTACTTGTCTACTAACTCTCATTAGAGTAGTATTAGACTGTTAGTTTAAGATTTGTAGATTAAGTTGGCAGTATTAGCAGATATTAAGCAGACAGTCACTAATTCTCTAATGACTGCTATGTAGTCGCAGAGTTACTTATAGTTAGTAGAATGTCTAAAGTGGGCTAAAAAATAAAGTGTTACCTTGTTAAGATGATAAAAAGTTTAAAAAAGTAAAATTTTTAGGCTGGTCCACCTCAGGTCAACGGCACTCGTCAATGTCAAAATATTTAACATTTTGAAGAATTGAAAAAAGCCAAATAAATCAAAGTAGGCAGGGTTTATCATTCACAGAACATTTAGTTTTATTGTTAAAAGTGGGTGAGGTAATAAGTAGCTAAACATTTAATAATATTTTACTAAGTATTTTGAGAAATATATGTTAAACGACTGACAGTGACATAGAGTAATGCAAACTATTCAATTATTTTTTTTATTTTGCCATTTGGATTTGAAAATAGCCTTTATCTTTTGTGATTCATGTAAAGAAAATAAACATTAAGTATGCCCTTTTTGACATGTTAGGCATACAACTAAAAGGTTAGTTCACCCTATCAATAAAGTCAATAAAGACTAAAGTTTTTTGAATTCACTGAATTCACATAATTACTTTTACATTGTTTTCTGAACATTTTGAAGCTTGAAATTTTAGGTGAACAGAGTTTCAATGGAGGGGCAGAAATCTCCCAGGTTTCATAAAATATCTTTTGTGATCCAAAGATGAATGAAAGTCTTATGGGTTTGGAACGACATGGGGGTAATTAAATGATGACACATTTTCATTTTGGACTGAACTATCACTTTAAGAGTAAATGTGTGCATATTATTTGCAAAGAGTTCAAATGCATTATTTTACAATAAGTTCTAGTTCATTTTACTTTAGCTATTTTTCTTTATTTCCTTAAAACCATTTAAATCCCTTCTGTTCTTTAATTACTTTATATAAAAAGGATTACATTACAACATCACATCTCAAACACATGGTTACGACCTTGCAATGTAAATCCATGAATCTGAACTAAGACATCAGATTAGACATCAGAAATAAAATGAGCTGGTGCGTGTGGAGACTTTTAGTTTGATGGTGGTTAATATGAGTTTATTTAACACTTTAACACACTTATGCTCCAATCATTTTCTCTCTCTCTACTTTTCAATGCAAATGGACAAGCACGGCTTGCTTTGCATTCGATAGAAATTCCAAAGTGCATTCTGAGATAAAATTCCTTTCTCTTCAGGTCATTGTTTGTTGAAAGACAGAGAGAGGGAGAGAGAGCGAAAGCTAAGGACAGAGAGAGAAAGTGATGAGATTAGGACGGGGCGTCCCATGCCTCGTTCCCGTAGCCGCTCTTTGAATGAAACGGTGAGAGACCAGCAGCTTCCTGTGAGTGTTAATCGCTGTGCTGCCAGCATACGCTTGGCAAGCCTTGCTTTTCTGCATTACATGATAAAACACATCTGGCCATCACAGATATAAAAAGACACACACACACACATTGTTCTGTCTCCCTCCTCCACAACACATTCCAATGATATCATCAGTGTAAATGTAAATGACAAGGTCGTCACATGGGTAAACATGCAGAGGGTGTGTGTGTCTGTGTAAATATATGAGGCTTGGCCCGTTTTGTTATCAATGCAGTGATGAGTTTGAGAGCATAGTGTAGGTGGACAAAAATCTGTGTTTGTGGCCCCTGGACTCTCACCTTGGCCCTTAGGGGCCCTGACACCTTCTTCTAGAGACATACTCAAGCATCAGTTCACCCAAGGGAAGGTGTCTATGAAACAAAGATTTCAAATCATTGTTAAACTTCAGTTCTTGATAAACTAATGCTCAGTAAATGGTGATTATGTATATTCAGGTTGGTGGTGGTAGGCTATAACTGCAATTTCAACTTATCTCTTGTAATTGTGACTTTGTTTCTAATTGATTCCATAGTTACAAACAAAAACAAGTACTGGTTAAACATGCAAGAGCTGCTGCTGATCTGTACAGTTTTCATTGAATGAAGTCCATATTTGTATATGTAAATACAGCTAAAAAAACATATATTTTTAGCCATTCAATGACAATCAATAACATGACCAGTAACTTCAGTAGACTGCAAGGATTGAATTTGCTAAATAAAATAATAGACTGATTCATTTTTATTTGACATTAATGAGCAATTAAAATAAAAGAAGAGCTCGATTTGAGAAGTTTTACCTCAATAGAAAATTTACATTTACAGAATTTGTCATTCAAAAGTAGAGTTTCTAGCTAATATACTTTTTATGATTATTAATTTCTCTCCATTTTTTTAAAATATGCATTTATTAAGGCTACTGCCAGTATATATATATTGCTATTGATTTTCTGGCTGTATAGAT
Source organism: Sinocyclocheilus anophthalmus (assembly GCA_018155175.1). NCBI lineage: Eukaryota > Metazoa > Chordata > Actinopteri > Cypriniformes > Cyprinidae > Sinocyclocheilus > Sinocyclocheilus anophthalmus. The sequence goes on from JADLZN010007544.1 coordinate 246,931, forward strand.
TATTATTGCCGCGATTCTTTATTAATTAATTAATTATTAGATTGCCGGCAGCCTATCACCCTGTAGCCCAAGACTTTGGCCCACTGAAGCTGAGCAGGGCTGAGCCTGGTCAGTACCTTGGTGGGAGACCTCCTGGGAAAACTAGGTTGCTGTTGGAAGAGGTTTTAGTGAGGCCAGCAGGTGGTGCTCACCCTGTGGTCTGCGTGGGTCCTAACGCCCCAGTATAGTGACGGGGACACTATACTGTCAAAAAGCACCGTTTTTCGGATGAGACGTTAAACCGAGGTCCTTGACTCTTTGTGGTCATTAAAAATCCCAGGATGTTTTTCAAAAAGTGTAGAGGTGTGACCTCGGGATCCTGGCCAAATTTGTCCATTGGCCTTTGACCATCATGGCCTCCTAACCATCGGGAAAGCCCCATATCTGATAATTGGCTCATCACTTTCTGTCTCCTCTCCACCTAAGCCTGGTGTGTGGTGCTTTTCTGCGCATAGTCTGCCGTCGCATCATCAGTGGATTCTGCACACGGTTGGGTGGATTAGGAGATACCCCCTGACATGTAGAGTCACTTTGATGCCTCATACAAGACGCTATATAAAATGTAATTAAATTATTATTATGATTTACTACTATTTAAATGTTTATTAAAAAAAAAGTGTTTTAAAGAATTAAAGGGGTCAGATGATGCTGCTAAAAATAACATTATTATGTGTATTTATTGTAATGAAACGTGTTTATGTTGTTAAGGTTAAAACTACACACATATTTCATACTGTACATTATTGTTTCTCCTCTATGCTACACCTTTCTGAAACGCGTCGATTTTTACAAAGCTCATCGTTCTGAAAAGCGAGGTGTGCTGTCATTGGCCAGCTATCCAGTGTGTTGTGATTGGCCGAATACCTCAAGCGTGTGACGGAAATGTTACGCCCCTCACCATACTGTGATGCTGTATCCCAGCCAGAGCGAAGAGAACGAGGCGTTTTAGGTAGGCGTGGTTGACTCTTAACTTTTATAAAGAATATCTCTTTAGATTTGAGACTTGATCTTTACAGATCTTCTTTATGCAATAAGAGTTTGTAACACTCCAAAGAGAAAGAAAAAAATTTAAATCGCATCATATTACCCCTTTAACATAAATGGACACTGGTAAAAAAAAAAAAAAAACACTTGTTAATATTTATGTAATTTTTATTTGTTCGTACATATGTAAATGATGCTGGATATGCCTCACTATTCCTCTCCCCCTCACATAACGTGACAGAGGTAAAACCGGGTTAAGAACACAGAAGCTCACACTGTAATCCCATATTCTTATCTCAACAGCTTCTACTAATGTGATCATCATTCTCTCCACTCAGGTAATGTTTACTGCAAATAAACCTGCTCATTTCATCATGCAACATTGCTAAGACAATGGTTCAACTACTGTTAAACTGTTTGACTGCTTATCATTCTGATAAGAACTCCCATCTCGAGTCTTCTCTTGTTAAAGCGTTACGAGCTGTCATTCAAACACTCAATGTGACGATATAATCTAAAACTGCTGATACGCAGCCATTTATTCTGATCTTGTTGATTGTGAAGTGACATGTGGCCAAGTATGGTTACCCATACTAGGAATTAGTGCTCTGCATTCAACCCATCCAAAGTGCACACACACAGCAGTGAACAACACACACAAACCGTGAACACACACCCGGAGCAGTGGGCAGCCATTTTTATGCTGTGGCGCCCGGGGAGCAGTTGGGGGTTCGGTGCCTTGCTCAAGGGCACCTCAGTCGTGGTATTGAAGGAGGGCGAGAGCGCTGTACATTCACTCCCCCCACCTACAATCCCTGCCGGTACGAGACTCGAACCCACAACCTTTGGGTTACGAGTCCAACTCTCTAACCATTAGGCCACAACTTCCCCAACTTGTACCTCTACTTGTACGACCTCTACTTCACGTTGTTCAGTGTTAGTACGCGTGGCATACGGCTGCTGGAGTCTCAGATGTCAGTTTGCGCTCATAAACGATAGAAAGTGACGCTCTTGTCCTGCAATTAGCTCTAATCTAGCCCTCTGTTTATCGCCGGTGGAGGCAGGAGGCGCATAAAGCATCAGCCAGCCCCAGGGGTGAGGGGGGCGGGGGGCTTTCAGAAGAAGAGGAAGATTAGAACTAACAGGAAGTGCGCTCTCCTCTGCTCATGTAAACGTGTCTGGGTGACTGGACGTCTGAAATAAATAAATCGGCCTTGTGGGAGACGTCCGTAGCAGCGGTGGAATTTTTCCTCTGAGAAAGAAAAAGCAGCGCGACACACGCATACGCACACAAACCCCGGAGAATCCAAACAGGAACACCTGTGATTCCCTCCACCACATCCATGATCTGTCTCCATGCCGACCATCCTTACTGTAGGTAAACAGTTTACAGTAGACAACATGAGTGAAGGAGGCTCTGTGAAGAGCAAAAGCAAGAAAAAAAAATCTATCTACTATCTATCTATCTATCTATCTACAGTATCTATCTATCATCTGTCTGTCTATCTTTCTATCTATCTGTCTGTCTGTCTGTCTGTCTGTCTATATGTCTGTCTGTTTATTCATCTGTCTATCTATCTATCTATCTATCTATCTATCTATCTATCTGCTGTCCGTCTCTATATTCATCTATCTACTATCTACTAGCTATCTATCTAGCTATCTATCGATCTGGCTTCTGCGTGTCGTTTTTCACCGGCTATTCTATCGACCAGTCCGTCCGTCCGTCTGTCTGTTTAGGCAGCCGTCGAGCGCGAGCTATCTATCTACTATCGATCGAGGCTGGCGGGCGACACTATCGACATCTGGCGTCTGGGGAGGCATCGAGCGATCGAGCGTCTAGCAGCTAGCTACGAGCGGGTTAGTCAGCTACGACGAGCGAGCGATCTATCATCGGGCGGGCCGGGGAGGGCAGCGACTAGCTAGCGACGAGCTAATCTAGACTATATATATATTGTCACGGGGGGAGCACAGGACAGACACAGGGGGTGTGGCGTCAGTCCTCGGAGAGGCTTTTATTGACAAATAATATAGTGTCCAGGGAAAAAGGGGCTTCTAGTGTCAAAAATAAACAGGGAATCTGGTGTCCTCGTCGTGCTGCGGGCTTCGTGAAGAAGGCAGTGTTCGGGAAGGAAGGGTCCAGGTAAGGGGCGGAGTTCGGCGGCCGCACGCACTCCCCTCTCCCGTCCGCGACGCGAGGGGCGGCGGCTTTGGCCAGCGGCTGCATCCTTCGCGCCTTGGCCCCGGCATGGGGAGGGGCTAAACGGCCCGGCATCCTGGCCCGACGGCCATGTAACCGGTGCGGCCCTCGTCCGGACCGCGGGTCCGGTAACTCGCATCGTCGGCGGCACGGAGATCCTTCTATACACCCCTCCTGGACCCACAAGGACACCAGCATGCATGCACGGGGAGGAGACCGGTCTCCCGAGGAGAGGCACGCTCGTCATTTAAACAGCGGCGGTGATGAGGCGCCATTTGGTTCAGGTGTGCCCCATCACACGCCGCCAGCCCGGGCTGTTTCAGCGCCCCTCCTCTCTCACACACCCAATCCTGTCGGGAGCCTGTCTAAGGCGGCGATTAGGGCGGGGTGATGATACAATTAGGGGGATGCACCGACTCCAACTATCTATCTATCTATCTATCTATCTGTCTATCTGTCTGTCTGTCTGTCTGTCTGTCTGTCTGTCTGTCTGTCTGTCTGTCTATCTATCTATCTATCTTTTTGTCTGTCTGTCTATCTATCTATCTACTATCTATCTATCTATCTATCGATCATCTATGCTATCTGTCCTGTCTGTCGTCTGGCTTCTGTCTGGAGGCCTATATTGTTTTCACCATGCTAAAGTAAATCTCATGTAACAATACACTAACATTACATAAGATGTTATTAACAATAATCAGATTAAACAATTATTCTGCTAAGTGACAGTTAAATAGCTTATTCACATTTGTAGACTTTTATGCTGGAAAAGAGCAAACTCACTTGGTGCATTAATGTACTGTAGAATGTGCAGATACGAGTGTGTTTTTGAGCTTTATTACACAGTGTGGCTCATCCAATCAGAATTTAGCATTGTACAAATTATAATGTAAATAACACAACAGCGTGCAACAGTATCTCACAGTATCCTTCACTGTTAGTGAGCAGTAAGCTGTGCGGTATGTTATGGATAACTCTATAGAGACTCTTGCTGAAAAGTGCAAATCATCCGTCTCTCTTTTATCCACATGGGTGGCCTCTGGATTTAATGCACATGTCCAAAAGCTGCCATTTGATATCAGAGAGATATACATCGCTCTCTAAACACTCAGCACAGTTTGGGCGTCAGACATACCGTCCAACAGAAAGCTGTGTGACCCGTTGTAGAAATAAAAAATACTAAAAATCATTAAGCGTTTGAACTTTTCATGGAAACTGTGTCTATGCAGGCATGCCAGAGAGCTGATGGAATATGAAACATAGTCTCAGATCTCTGATCGCAAATCCCATTGAAAGGATGACGGTCTAATCCAATATATCTGGGGTCAGGCGGCTTGTGAAAATGTCCTTCAAAACATCTCAAGTCAGGAAGATAATGTTTCACCCACTGATGTGGGGGTTAAAACACGAACAAGCGAGATAAAAATGACAAAAGACAGATCGAGAGAAATGACAGAGAGAGAAAAACAGCAGGTCGTAATTCATAGCGGGTAAGACGGAGCAGGACAGACGGTCCCACATTGCTGGAGATGTTATTTATGTCTGGTGCGGAGGCAAGGCCGTGATCCCAGCCAGATGTGGACGGCTTCCAGAGGAAAGAGCCTGCAGGTGCTCAGATGCACATTCACGCCACCTGTGCTCTGTTCCTGTCCTCCCTCTGTACCTCCACAGGTCACTCACAGGGCCTCAGAAGGTCGAGTTGAGACCCCGTACCATGCTGTACACAGAGACCACAGTCCAAAAACAGCTGCCTGCGTGTGTGGAAGGTAGTTCTAGTTGACTTTTAAAGCATGAATTCGGAATAGCAGTAGTTTCCTTTCAACAGAGTTTAGTCTTGCGTCACATCTGGCCGTGGTAAACAACAGGACAAACTCATTATGTGCCAAAAGAAGACAAAAAGTGTTGCGTAACTTTATTATTTAGTCTTCCATTCAACTTGGAAAGGTTCTTGCATCATTTATGGGTTTATTTTATGATAATGAATGGCTGACTATATATTATCCCACTTAAAATTACTTTTATTATCGCACTTGTAAATTAGTTTAAAGCTTACTCTAAGAAAAATAGTACATTGCAACATAAAAAAAAAGTCCAGCAACAAGACAAACACCTCAGTATTACAATATTACAGTTTTTCTCATTCACTTGGGCTAATATTTTTCTCAAGTGCAATTGCCCCAACTAAGCATATTTTTTTAATGAGAAATCATAACTTAATTTTATGTCCTCAAATGTGTTTATACTATAATATTATATAAATGTAAATGTTTATATAATGTAATGTCACTTTTTTGTTGACACTGAAAAAAGTGTCAGAAACAGAAAACTTTCCATCTCAGATAATTATGGAATATGCATGTATTTCTGACAGATTTTCATAATCGAATGGAACATTTTGCATGTGTCAGCTCACAGGAAGTTTTGTGGAATTATAGATAATTCTGCTCAATCTTTTGCACACAAGAAGTAACTGTTAAGAGGTCTGAACTTATTGAACTTAATCTAATTCGAGTATTGAGCCAAAGCCAGTGAGAAAAGCTAATTTATATATTATTAATAGTCTGCAGTTGAAGTTTTTTTTTTTTTTTATGGATTAGTTGCAATCTTACGTGTCTTTTGTCTCATCCCTTTGTATCTTTTATAGCTTTCTTGTGTGACTGAAAATTGTATTTTCTTGCTTCAGGGTTAGAGATAAATAAACAAAAACAAACAAACATGCATCATACATAATGTGATGAAAAGTAAAATCTGGGGGGAAAAAAAATTATTTTACCTAGTTACTTAAAATAAATGTTAACTGAAAGAAAAGAAAATAAATAAAACAATTATTTTACCTAGTTACTTAAAATACATTTCAGCTATTTGCCAAAGCAAATTTTTCATTTGGTTTCACCTGATGTACTCGAATAACTAAAATTAAAAACTGTGGACTTATTTTTTTAAAAATCAATACCTAATAAAAATACAAAAAACAAATACTAAAAACTTTTATTAATTGAAAGAAAACAAAATACAAAAATTAAAACCATATATATATATATATATATATATTATATATATAATCTATATATATATATATATATATATATATATAATTATCATAAATAGTATCTCATGTTGTTATATAGGAATATCATGACCGCGCAATGAGCATGGCAATCAGAATCAAGTATTCCAGAGAGCACAGAATTTAAATGTGAGTCTGTTTCTGCTGTTTGCTAATTTGCAAAACTAGGTGCTGCTAAAATAAACACAGACAGCATGTGCGAATCATTCCTCCATCCAAGTCTAGGGTTCGGGATGGCCTTGTTTGACTGGAATGAGACTGAGTGTGGTTACGTGTGCATGCGTGTCTGTATATGTATTCTTTTCCTTATCTAGAGCCAGTGTTTATTCAGATCCAGACTTACTGATAGGATCAGTAAGTACGCTGGCCGAGAGCGACGTGCCCTGGGACCCTGCCAGTCCATCCCTCCACCTCTCCATCTATTCCCTTTCCTCTCTGCCCTTTTATTTTGTCTTCTTCCCATCTCATCATCCATCCCACCCGGATCGCCTCCAGCCCCTGATCATGAATCCTGCCGCTCTTCCGCTCCTCCGTTTGACAGTACTGAACAGACAATGTCAGGCCGGCCCTGCTTAATGTGGGCAAGAGACGGAAGCGGCGGCGTCTGGCCTGATGATGACTCACCCGCTTTGGTTGATGAAGGTTGGTGACCCCAATCTGTGAGAGGGAGGAGAGATGGGCGGTCACGTCGACGTCAGCGGCTCGACGAACGGCTAGATGTCCTTGTCCTGACGGACATAAATCAAGCTCTGCAGGAAAAGATGTCAGGGGAAGTGGAAAGGAGAGAGAAGGAACAGTGTGTTGCGAATGAATGTGCAAATTATTACAAAAGAAGAGATATGAGAGCTAGATCTCTATAAGCTATTGAATCGAAAGTCTGGTTACACAAATGGTTTTAAGCGTCTCTTTCAAAACTTCTTAAAGGGTTAGTTCACCCAAAAATGAAAATTAGGCTGCGTTTTACTCACCCGAGGCATCCTAGGTGTATGTGACTTTCTTCTTTCAGACGAATCCAGTCAGAGTTATATAAAAATTCTTTTTTGATCTTTGATCTTTCAAGCTGTTTAATGCCACTCAGCGGGTGTTGCAGTGCTTCAGTCCTAAAGAAGTTAAATAAAAATCGCCCATCCATAAAAAAAAGTGTCTCACACGGCTCCGGGGGGTGAACAAAGGCCTTCTGTAGCGAATCGATGCATTTTTGTAAGAAAAATATCCATATTCAAAACATGAAAATTTTCCAAACTTGAATCTAGCTTGCGCTCACTGTTGTACACTGAAGCAGCTCCAGGCGGATTATGTATGAGGTCGGCGTTGCGCATGCGCCGCTCAGAAGTGACGAAAGTGGAAGCACAGGGGAGAGATCAAAACAAAAAAACGTCACTAATTGGACGTACAAAACGAGGATTTGTAAAGAAGAAAGCCGGAGGATTTCGATATAAGCCAAGAGAAAACTGGTTTTCCTTTGCTAAAGTGAGGAAACTTAGCTCATGGTAAAACAACGTGGTTGTCACGAGGATCTCAGGCGCATGCGCAACGCCGACCTTTCATACGTCATACGCTTATTGCAGGACTGCTGCGCAAGCTACATTTAAAGGTTCGTACGGTTCCCCCCCGGAGGCCATGTGAGACACTTTTGTTTTTGGCATGGGCCAATTTTATTTAAGTCTTTGGACTGCCGCATGCAACACCGCGAGTGCCATTAAAAAGCTGAAACATCAAAGACATTTTTAATATAATATGAGGGATTCGTCTGAAGATGCTCGGGGGTGTGAGCAAAACGAAGCCTAATTTCTTTTTGGGTGTGAACTAACCCTTTAATTTGTGCTGTGGTGAAAATTAGTGTTAACGGTCAACAAGGGGACTGTCCTTTAAACGTTCTTGTTAAATCTCTCATTATCACCAACATTGGTGATAATTGCCTATTCAACACTAATTTTGGAGCGAGTGATCAAAGGCCTCATTGATCTGAAATAGCATCTCAGTTTTCAGTGAAAAGAGCATTTGTGCATTACTTTGTCAAGTTCACTAAAAGAGCTGAGTGCAGAGCTCAGGTCAGTGAGGCCTACGACCAGTAAGATCCAAAAACAAATACAAAACCGTGCAAATTGACAGAAAACCAGTTGACAAAAAGATTGAATATTAGAGTTGATGGACGTATAGCATTAATGAGAGAATTTACAGCAATTTTTTGTAGGACGGTCTTTTGACCAGGGAACACCACACGGGTAAACAAGTGGGGCAAAAGAAGAAAAAATACAACAGTGAAATATCCTGTGTGGAATAAATCGTAGGTTATAGGCGCATGCGATAACATTAACTAGCATTTTCAGGAAAAATAAAATCCTCTCTGTGTCACAATAACACAACATGAGGGTTAAATTAGATTAATTTTTGTGAATGTTATCCAGAGTAATATTCCTGTACCACCACAGTTTTTCTATTTAACTGTTGAGTAACACAATAAAGCCGCCAGTTCATATAGAGAGTTACAGGCATCCAGACAAGATTGTGCATGAGTGCATCAGCTCTGGAAAGGGAGCTGGATCAAATTTTCTTGTTTTGTAAATTACAGTTTTATACTGTAAATTTACAGTTTGTTCTGTAAATGTTTTTTTACAATTTTACTGTATTTTTTACATAATTATTCTGGCAACCACAACAGTTTTGGTTCTGTAAGAAAAAAAAAAAGGTGTACATTTCTCATAAAATCTTCTTTTATGTTGCCCAGAAGAAAGAAAGCAATGTGTCTTTAGTTTGACTTAAAACACACACCCTTCCACAGAAATACTCACCAGAGTAAAATAAGTGATAAAGAGCCTCTCCTTATTCCATGTGCCTGCCGACTGACTGTGATCATGAGAGAGATGAGAGGATGAATGCAGGAGCGAGGGGAGGAGGAGAGCAATGTAACAGCTTAGAGGACATAGGGATGGGATGATGGGAATCAGTCCGTTGCACTTTTTTTAAAGTCTTATGAATGTAACAATAAGCAGAGAAACGGTCAGCAAAATCTGTGTCAGAAAGAGTCCTGCAATATATTTTTTTCATATTATATGATTTTATTTCATATCATTTTATGTCACAGGGCCACTTAAAGGAAAAGTTCACCCAACAATTATAATATACTGTTGTTATCGATTCCACTACACTCATGTTATTGGCAATCTATATTTATTTCTTCAACAACATGAGGGTGAGTAAATTATTTTTAAATGAACTATTCATTTAAAATCTTCATTTCTATTGAAATGTATGTTTGACCTTAGAAGCAACTAGACTGGTTCATAAAGAAAAACACACAACACACACACACAACACACAAACTCTTCTCTCTCTCTCACACGCAAACAAACAACACACACAAACTCTCTCTCTCTCTCACACGAACACACACACACACACACACACACACACTCACACCACACACACACACACAAACACACACACAAACACACAAACACACACACACACACAACACACACATCACACACACACAACACACACACACAAACCACACAATACTTCCGCTCACACACGCTCAAACAACGATATCACACACACACGCACACACACACACACTCACACTCACATCACACACACACACACACAATCACACACAACACACACAACACGCACTCCACACACACACACACACACAACCACTCACACACACACACACACACTACTCACACACACACAACACCCACAACACTCACACACAAACACACACGCTCACACTCACACACACACTCACACACACACACACACTACACTCACACACACACACACACACTCAAGCACACACACACACACAAGCACACACAAACACAAACACACACACACACAAACACCCACACACTCACACACACACACACTCACACACGCACACACACACACACCCACACACACTCCCCCACACACACACACTCACACACACTCACTTCACTCACAACACTCACACACACACACACACACACACACACACACCTCACTCACACCACACACTCACACACACACGCCACACACACACACACATGTCAAACACACACACACACACAAACACACACCAACTCACACTCCACTCACAAACCACTCACCACTAACCACTACCACACACCAAACCACAACACACACACACTCACACACACCACACACTCACACACACATGCCCACAAACACACTCCACATCACACACACACACACACACACACACTCACGCACACAAACACAAACACACGCACTCACACCACACACACACACTCACACTCACTCACACACACACACACACACACACACACACACACACACACACACACACCACTCACACACACACACACACACTCACACACACACACACAAACACACACACACACACCACGCACACACACCCGTCACACACTCACTCACATCACACAGACACACACACACACACAAACACACACACACACTCACCCACACACACACCTTCACAATCACACTCACACTCACTCACACACCACACACCACACAACACACTAACACACACACACACACACACACACACACACACACACACACATCACCCACACACACACTCACACCCACACACAAACCACAAACAACACACACACACACACAACACACACACACACACAACCCCACACACACACTCACACACACTTAGAGTATTCTTTGCATATCCTGTCCACAACATTCCTGGAGTGATTCAGTGTAACTACTTGAATAAATTGAGGGTGATTCATAATGTGTTTTGACAGAAAGTCCTTAAAATGCCTCTCACCAGAGAAGAATGCTGTTCAGCATCAAAATGAAAATAACTCTGGCATGGCAGCGTCCCCGTTTTAGGACTTGGACCAACAACAAATGTACTGGCTTCCAACAGGAAACCGCTCGATAGATATTGCTTGTCTACTTCCTGTTTTTGTCTAATTGGAGAATTATTCTAGCAAATTCTTAACAGCGTTCATTGTCTGCCTGTCAAGCCGAATGATTCCATCATGAAACTCCCTGAAACCCGTTCAGTGAGCTCACTAAAGACGAATACTGATGCTTTTGAACCAACTTTTATTGTTGCCCATGCAGTTCATGTCAGTGGTGATCATATTCTTTAAGGAAAATGAGGATTGGATAAAAGATGAAAAATACAAATTACAGATATATTGGATATTGAAAATTGATGTTGAAAAGGACCACTAATGAATCCCACTTCATGACTTGCTTTTGATTGATTTTGCAGTATCATTTATATTGATTCAGAGTTATTTTAGTATAATTTGGATATACTAATATTAGTATTTTTTATTTTTTTGCCTTTTGTTTTTAGTATTTTTTTTGCAGTTGAATTTATATAAAATTATAGTATAAAATCTTTTTAACTAAGTTTAGCTTTAAGTGTAGTTAAAAATCTATATTTTTTTATTATGTACGTTAACTAATTTGTTTCAGCTAACAAAAAAAATGTTTAATCTTATTTATGGTTTCAGTTTTTGTCTTTTTTTGAAGAGCATGAATATAATATACATATAATATATATCAATCTCCTGCATTTTTACAAAAACATATAGTAGTTTATTTATAAAATTTAATTATTTTACTTCAGTTTTAAACTTTAGTTATTTTTAGTACCATCAAGTTAAACTAAATTCAAATGTAAATTTGATTTATTCAGGTTAACATTTTTGTAATTTCTTTATATAATTATAGTATAATATAGTATTGTTTTAAAGTAGATTTATATGTATATTTTTTTATAATTTTTTTTTAGTTTTAGTTATTTTAGTATATCAAGGTAAACTAATTGAAAATGAAAAATGTAGCAACTAGCTGAAATAAAATATTTAAATTTTTTTATTTCAGTTACCTTGATTTTTATTTCAAGTAACGTTTTTATGTTATGTTTAGTTTTAACTCTCAGAGCTCTCTGTTTGATTTTAGTGGCAGGTTTGTGCCTCAGACAGAGTTTCGGCGCTAATAGTTAGCATTAGGTTTACATAAATGTTGATCCACCTCCTTCTTTAGTCGGTACCGTCGCACGCTGCCCAGAACCCAAAACATTTGGGTTTTTGCAGACTGGCCTTCGGAAAACCTCTCCATAGCCGGTTATCATGTTCCCATCGGATAATGCGTGGGAGAATGGTCAAGTGAACTTCCCCATAAGACAGAGTTTAATGTCATCTAAAGCAGCGCGGTCTCTCATTAGCACAATCTTCCTGTGTTTAATCCCGGAGGGGTGTGGGGAGAGACCCTCCACTTTGATTCAGATAAAAGCAGCTATCTCTCATCTCTTTATAATTAGGATCTCCCCTCGTGTCCAGTCCTTCCTGGCGAGACGGAGGCCGTGTGTCCCACCCAACCTCCACCTGTTTGTCCAGCGCGGGCAGACACAACACGCAGCTAGGGACATGAAAACTAACTCCTTTTAGAGGAGTTCGCTAAGACAAGCTTACTATTGCAATTGTTGAGATTTAGGTTTGGGGTTTACAGCAAACCTCTGTGAAGTATGTATCTGGTCACAGATTATATGTGCTACAGTGATACCTGATGCCTTCATTTCTTTTTTGCGCAATTTTTCACATGCTATTTCTGTGGATATTTTATTGATTTTCATTAAATAATTGAAAGCCATCCTAAAAAAGTATTATATTTTATTATAGTACTATTTTTAGTGTATTAATATATATATATAGATTATATATATATATATATATTATTATTTATTTTTTTTTTTTTTTTTTTATAGTATTAGTTGAAAAAAACGATTAGAATAATCATACATCTCCTTTTTTTTTTATTGTGATTTATAATGTGAAAATTACAACAAATCAAAATTCTGGCATAATTTCCAATTTTGTCACTAATAAAGTTTTAGGACCATTAGTGTATTGGGCTGTTAAGAAAAGTGTCATTGAAGAACATATATGCAATATTTAACATTAAAAGTGTAAAGAAAATAAAAAGATGAACAGAATGTTGTTTTTTTTGGTGAAATTCAATTTTATATATGAAAATTATGTTACCGTAAAATTACTGTGTGAGTGTGTGTATAATGAATAATAATTTGAGAGTGAAAATTATATATAATTTTATTGTACGCAACCTCATTTGAAAAATGTGCTTCTATATACTTTAATTTTTGCGAAACTCCCCCAAAAATGACAAATTTACACAATTCATCGCAGTTTCCAGCTGGAATGAACACTAGTGGCAGTAAAACACTAACAACATTCATTCCTTTTCACACAAATTATGATTAAAGTGGCAGAGTATTGATTATTAAAGACATATTTTGCATAATTCCTTGCGCTATGTTACGAGCTCAAAACACTTTTAACACAGTGCATGATTAGCAAACTCTTTGCATCACATAAGCAACTCCATATTGGCTTTTCTGATAGTAAACTTGCTCAGTAGCGCACCCGGTACAGCACTGCACTTGTGATGTGAAGCGCTTGTACAAACCTTTTGAAAAATGATTCATGCTATAAGAGCTCAAAGACTCCTAGAAACAAGCTAAAATGTCATGGTTGCTTCAGCGAATGTGATTTATCTCATGTTTGCTTCTGTTAAAACTGATCAGATTTAGTGTATGCGATACATCATTTTTAAAAGTTTAAATGCATTAACCTTTTAGCGCCACCAGATGTTTCTTTCCCAGACTGATGCAATACGTGCGACAACCAGCGTAATAAAACGTTGCCAGATTCAAGTTCGTTTATTTCAGATAAAACTAAATGCACTTTTAGCGGCACTCACTGGACATTTCACTTTGAAAAAGTGGCACGAAAGATGCAAGAAGCAACATAATATCATTTTGCAGTTAGTCAAAAGAGTCTAAACATTTTTTAAATGTCATTTTAAACACAATACATCCTTTGAGATGTGCTGGAAATGTTCTCTAAATGTCCACAGAGTCCAAAGTAACATCTAGTTGTGTTTTGAAGTGTTTTACGGGGCCGTGGGTTTCTGCTAGTGTCATCCAGCATGTCCTTGACCTTCTTCAGGAGTGTGATCGGTTCACGGGCCACATTAACTCCTGCGGAGTCACAATCACTGGAGCAGCTCCAAAATTCCTTGAAAGCAAGTTAAACAAAGCTCAGGCCGGCCGGGTCGAGGGTGACTCAGAGCGCCTCTGGCCTTCACAATGGGCACAGAGCGGTAAACATCCCAAAGAGATGGAGCCAGCATCTCTGCCCCAAACCAAACATTACAGACAGAGCGCTGACCGAGATCCAAAGTCAAATACTGTACGGTGCCTTCATATAAATCTATTGCATTTATATTTATTCATCTTTCATAGGAACTCAGGACTGCTGTCCTCTTCAGGTCCCTTTATCTGTGATTCACAGTGATGTTCAGGTGAACTAATCGCACGGAGGAAACACCGGATTCAGGAGATAACAGAAGGTCACAGGATGATGGACGGACGCAGCTCATAGCAGATTTCACATCAGTCTTGTGACTCCACTGAAAGGAACATGCAGTCATCGCTGTAGAAAACGTTGAGTTATATGTGTGAGAATATATGAGCAGAGAGCTTTTGGCCGTTCATTCAGCTGGTTGGTTTGGTAGAGATGGTCCAGAGAGGGGCCGTAGGGTCTGTGATGTATTTTTGTAAGTTATCACAGATATGTTCCTGCGCATGGCAGGAAGAGAGAGAGGGCCGCAAACAGGACGGACTGGAATGTGCTTCCTGCTGGCCAATGGAGCTGGACAGGGCAGATTTCTTGTACCATAGCTGACTCACACATACACCACACACACACCACACACACACACCACACACACCACACACACACACACACACACTCACACACACACACACACACACACCCACACACACCACACACACGCACAAAAGTGCACACACACACACACACACACACACACCACACAACCC
Source organism: Sinocyclocheilus anophthalmus (assembly GCA_018155175.1). NCBI lineage: Eukaryota > Metazoa > Chordata > Actinopteri > Cypriniformes > Cyprinidae > Sinocyclocheilus > Sinocyclocheilus anophthalmus. Next base: position 262,117 of record JADLZN010007544.1, read on the forward strand.
ACACACACACCACGCACCCGCACCCACACAACACACACACACCCCACACACACACAAACACACACACCACCACACACACACACACACACACGCACACACACACACACACCCACGCACGCACGCACACACACACACACACACAGAGTGGTGTTTGTTCCTGTAAATCAGTATGCTGCTGCACAAAAACATAGCTTCTCATCCTGATCTTAAAGGGGTTTGATCCTTACCCTAATGACTTTTTTAGACAAAGAAGAATACTAAGAAAACTACAGTGCGATGGGAAAAGGGTTAAAATAGTTCCCCTTAAACCATAAAAATATTCAAATAAAATACACAATGAACTAAACTAAAATATAAGAAAAAATACATAGGACCATACACAAGCTTAACCTTATCTGATTTCAGCTAGTTCACCAAGCAAATTTGCTCATTGCATTTTAAACAGATTTAATTTGATGTCAATACGGACTCTGGAACCGCATAAATCTAATATACAAAATTTATATATAGATATATAATAGATATATATATAATATCTATATATATATATAACAGATAAAACATCTAACTAAAAAATATAAAATACTCGCGTTCCAAATAAAAGGAAAGATATATTAAATGCAATTTAGACCTCTAAAAATATTATTTAATGATTATATTATATTACAAATATATATTAAAACTACCAGTACTATTCTCAATAGCCTCTTTTATAGTGTATCTAAAAACATATATCAACATTTTCATTACTTGGGAAAAAATCAATAAATGGTATATATTTATAATAATATATATATAATTCTACTTAATTTGACAAACATTTATCATTTTCATTTAGTTTAAATTGATGTGCTAAAATAACTAAAACTGAAAAATAAAATTAATAAATACAATGTAAACATTAAAAAACTAACAAAAATGTCAAAAACAACTAAATTCACTGAAACTTATATTAACTAATAGTAATATTCCAAACGATCAATATAAAAGTAAACGTAAAAAACAACAAAAAAAACAATCAAAACCCAATATACAAAAAAGCTGTTTTGAAACTTTACTAAAATAACCAAAACTAAAACAGAAATAAAATTTATAGAAAGTATATAGACATTTAAAAAATAATAAAAATGACAAGCACACAACAAAATTACAAAAAAAAACTTTAATTAAAATGAAAATGAAAGTAAATCTGATCATCAGGTGCACATAAAAAATGATCAACACACCAATAAATAAATATGAGTGAAAAAAGAAGAATTTACATGATTAATGAGATTATAATAGGCATGTTTTACTAGGTGGTGAGTAGAAAAATGATACAACTTCTAAAATATATTACAATATTTTCTTCAAATACACTTATATATCAAAATGATATTCTTGAAATAAAAAAATAATACAAAATATTTAAATAATTTAAAATGTAAATAATATGCAATAGCACACATGGAAAGTAAAAATATTTTTTTTGACTTGCGTCATATTTAGGGTGTCTATGACATCAAAAAGCTGCTGTAACCCTCACTAAACTGTGTTGATGCCTCACACGTAGAGTCCATTCAGTAAGCACTTCTGCAAGTGAACAGCAATCCAAAGAAACACAGATCAATGTGTTAGTCCTTTAGTCCTTCACTCGTTCCTTGATGGATTCAATGAAACATTTCAAGCAAATGAAGGAGAGGAAGATGATTAAATCTGAGCCATGAACGTCTTACGTAAGCGGTCGCAGACCTGCATCTCAAAACATGATTACTGCTGGCTGTAGGTGAGCAAAAAGACTCGGTTCATGACTTGAGATATGAATTATCATTGCATGCCCTTGTAAGCTTCCTGATGAAATGATGAGGAGCTCTGAGCACACAACAGGACGGGTCTGTCTGTGTCCGTGTGCTGTAGGATGAGTCATCAGGCCCCGCCGCTCTGCAGGGTAACTTCACAAAGGCACAGTCATTGAACAATGTCTAATGCTATTCTAATAAAACCGGCTTTGGTAAACAACCTCGTACCTTTTAAGAAGATTGAATGTCATTGATTCTCCTCGCTCCATTAGAAGAGTAACAAACTCCTGTGCCCTTAAAAAAACTTTTTGGACACAAATACATGACTAATATGCTTTTTTGGTGTGTTTTCAGGGGAAAACTGTTAAGACGAGTCATTTGGAGATTGCGCGTTTTGGTGCAGGTGGACACTTTAAATTGAGTTTTAATCTCTAACACTGTCAGAAGCTTTTAAAGACTGCTCCTGATGCTGATTGGTCAAAGCACTATCCCAGCTGTGCTATAATGGAATCAAATGTTGGGATTGTAGGTTATTTTGCTTCCGTAACTTCATACTAGCGGGACGAAAGCATCCAAAATATACATTTAAATGTGAAAAAATTAATCTGTCATCATTCGCTCGTCCTCATGTCATTCAAAACCTGTATGGATTGCTTTCTTCTGTCGAACACAGAAAAATATATTTTGAAGAATATGACGGTAGCCATTTATTTCCCTTACTGTGGAAGTCAATTGGGACCAAAAGCTGTTGGTTACCAACATATCTTCTTTTGTGTTCAGCAGAAGATTTGGACGAACTATTCCTCGAAGTGTTTATTTTGTTACATTTTATCAATTTGATTTTGTAGAGTTCAATTACAATTCATCTTTAAAAGGCCATTTTCAAAAAAAACGAAAGAAAAACTCCACTTTGGTAGCACTTACACACCGTAACAGATTTATTCCTATCTATGTTCTAAAGATTTATACTGAGTGGTTTGTTCATATATCATTCACACTGATTTATAACATTTTATTCCTAAAAAACATGCCGATTCTTTTTTCTCTTTTGTATATTTCCCCCGTCTGTTGGCTTGGCGCTCATGTGCGTTCTCGAGGATTCGTTAGTAAATCAGTCCTGTCATGACGTCATTTCCCTGTGACTCCAGAATGGCATTTATGGTGCATTTTTGTAATGTGACTCATGTGCCGTTTGGATTAGTTTAATGATTAGTAGATACTCTCTAGAGTCTACTCTTAAAGGGGTCATATGATGCGATTTCAATTGTTCCTTTCTCTTTGGAGTGTTACGAGCTCTTGGTGCATAAAGAAGATCTGTAAAGTTGCAAAGACTAAAGTCTCAAATCCAAAGAGATATTCTTTATAAAAGTTAAGAGTCAGCCACGCCTACCTAAAACGGTTCGTTCTAACACGCCCCCACATGTCTACCTCACTATGTGGGAAGATTTGCTTAACGCCGCCCAAATGTGCACACAAAGAAAGACGGCGTAACTTTTATTCTCGCTGTAGTATTGTTGCTATAGACCACCGGCCGGCGACAGGCCAATGTCGATGAAGCGCTCTGTGTGTTTCATTATGAAATCGAAACTACTTTGTTTGGTCTTCCAAAAGAAGACTTTATCCGCTTTGTCATGCCTAGAGCTGCTCTGTGCTGGTTGCTGAGGAAATAGTACAACTTCGCGCTGTGGATCGCCGGATCGGCTTTCACCGTGGACGAAGCGGATTCCAGCCCGGGGTCGTCACATGTGCGGTGAGGGGCGTAACATTTCCGTCACACGCTTGAGGTATTTCGGCCAATCACAACGCACTGGATAGCTGGCCAATCACAGCACACCTCGCTTTTCAGACCGATGAGCTTTGTAAAAATCGACGCGTTTCAGAAAGGCTGGGCATAGAGGAGAAACAATAATGTACAGTATGTGGAAAATAATGTGTTTTTTAACCTTAAACCGCATAAACACATTTAATCACACAAAATACACAACAAATGTTATTTTTAGCAGCATGACCCCTTTAAAAATAAAGGCTCTTCTATTGGCGTCCGGAACCTTTAACATCCATGGGAACTTTCCATTGCACAAAAGGTTCTTTACAGTGAAAGAAGGTTCTTTAGATTAGAAAAGAACCCCAAAATCACTGCAAGAACCTTTATTTTAAAGTGTTGATTAGGGGTTAAAAAGAAAGACATTTTAAGAATGCAGCTCTCAACGTTGCAAAGGTTTATTACATGCAGCAAGCAGCGCCCTCTCGCGCCGAACATCCGCTCTCACGCCTCGAAAGCGCACGCAATCACATCCTGGCATCTCAGAAGCGCCTCCCTCTGAACCCCGAGAGGAGTCTCCAGGTCGGACACCTGCAGGGTCAGCACGTCTATGTCCGAGGCGCCGAACCTCGCGTGCACGCGCACGTGCTCGTGCATGTCGAACCGGACTCGTCTGCCCGTCATCAGTAAGAGCGCCCGCAGAAACCTCTCGCGCAGCTCCGCCCGCAGCCGCTGCTCCTCTTCATCCGAGGAGGAGGAGGAGGGAACGGTTGTGGGACAGAGAGCGATGAAGCGGGGAGAGTTCGGGTCGAAACCTCGGCTGTTCGGGTCCGGTCCTCTGGGCAGCCGCAGGACGCTCACTGGAGTTTTCATACTGCTCCTTTAAATCAGACACACATCGCGAACTTTCATGTTGCAATGCTGAGCTTATACAACGGATACAAAGTGACAAGTGTTTACGCACCTCATTCAGCACGCGTCTGAACGTCCGACCGGAAGAGCGTTTTGTTTTTCAAAATAAAAGTCTTCAAGCGAGGTTAAAAAAAAAAGTCATTCAGCAAAGATGCGTTATATATTGATCAAAAGGGACATTTATAATGCTAAAACTAAAACATATTTCCGTTTCAAATAAATGCTGTTCTTTTGAACTTCCCATTCATCAAAGTATCCTGAAAAAAAGAAATGTGTCCCGGATTCTGCAAAAAATATCGATTGTTTTCACCAATGATAATAAGAACCTATTTTTGGTTTTATTAAGCACCAACAATAATTGAGCAGCATATCAAATGATTTCTGAAGGATCATGCGACACTGAAGACTGATGCTGAAAATACAGCTTTGAAAATCACATTTTAGAAAACTTAAATTGTAGTGATATTTTACAATATTATTGACAATTTAAATGCCCCGATATGCCTTTGTTGCATTAAACATCACACAAATTTAGGTCTACATTAAACTAATGAACTACTGTAGTCCTACACTGGATCTGGCTTCCGACCACATGTACGCACACGTTGCAATCATGTGATGTGTGGGTTTTGGTGTGATGTGCACTCTAAATGCTGGGTTAAAAAGGGACAACTCCAGCTATTGGGTTGTTTTGACCCAGCGGTTCTGGGTAGTAACCCAACCGCTGGGTCACAACAGCCCAACCGCTGGGTCAAAACAACCCCCCCCCCCCCTAATCGGCTGGGTCAGACTACCCACGCTGGGTCGAACAACCCAAGGCGGCTGGGTCCGAACACACCAACCGCTGGTTTCAGAACAACCCAACCGCTGGTTCAGAACAACCCAACCGCTGGGTCAGAACAACACAACCCAATAGCTGGGTCAAAACAAACAACCCAACAGCTGGGTCGAACAACCCCACCGCTGGGTCAGAAACAACCCTCACCATCGCTGGTTCAGACAACCCCATCACCCCCGCTGGGTCAGAACAACCCCACGCACGCTGGTTCAGACAACCCCAACCCACTCAGAACAACCCCACACTCCGCTGGTTCAGAACAGCCCCACCGCTAGGTCAGAACAGCCCCACCGCTGGGTCAGAACAACCCAACCGCTGGGTCAGAACAGCCCAACCGCTGGGTCAGAACAACCCAACCGCTGGGTCAGAACAACCCAACCGCTGGGTCAGTCCTGGTTTGTCCCTTTTTAACCCAGCATTTTTTATAGTGTGTACGGAGCAGTGAGCCGTAAAAACCACACACAGTCGAAGCACACTTTTGTACCTTATTTACCCCTAAATGTTGTGTGTTAGTACCTTAAGTGTACATATAAGTACCTCTTGAAAGGGTAGCTACCGCCACAGAGCTTTTGCACTTTTTTTTTTTTAGCTACAGCTTAAAACGATGCCCTCAGAGCAAAAATGTAGGTTATCCACCATGGCATATAACATGAATGATATGAAGGATTTTTGAGTGCATATTAATTTAGTAACTGGAAGATGCAAAATCTTCCCACAGCTGAATCATTTTTTAGACTCTACAGACTCTGTATGTATGTTTGAAATCTCGACCGCACCCATTTCTCATAACTGAGGGGAAGCCCAGCAAACCAAGTGTGAATTGAAACTGCTACTCCCGTAGTTTCAATATACTGTAGTCAGGCCAGACTGTCAATAGTAAGTCCAAATATAAGTCAAAGTTACACCCATTTCTTTCTTCACTTCCCGTCTTCCTATTCTTTTATTATGATTATTTGTAAGAACGGACATAAGTTGTGTTGGTTTGCATAATGGTGCATCATTTCCGATCGCATGTACTTCCTCAAACATGTCATGCTGATCTTCTGCACTGCAGCAGTGCCCTCAGACAACCTGCACTCTCTTTTCATCTTAAAACAACTGTAAGTACTGATCGTCTCACTCTATTCATCATCTACTGTATTAATAATGCTTTGAATATGATAGAATGATGATATTTACTTGCAGTCTACTTAATAATAATCACAAATGCACTAATATCCAGACATAAAAAGTGAAAGTGATCCAAGGGATAAAGTGGAAGCGATATTAACTTTTAGCAGATGACAGTGTGCATGTCATGCAATGGTTTATTTTTCTGTTGTATGAGAGTTACTTTTGTGTATACATGAGATGTATTGTGCGATACAGTATTTATGTTTAAATATTGACTGCGTATGTGCCTGTTGTAGTTTATATCCTTGAAAGGATGGAGAAGAATGGAGGAAAACCACATGAGCAGCATTATGGGTAAGTCTCTGTTGCAGTTTCATGTTGCATCATCACTATCAAACACAAAAGAAGTTAACAATTATGTAACACAAAAAAATAGACATTTTAATGTGGTAGCAGGACTTCAAGAAGATACTGACAGTGCGACAGCAAGAAGTAAAATCAGAAGCAAATCAGCGTTTATTGTCATTCAGCCGTGATAGTCATAGTGAAACAGAATTGCTTTTGTCTAGAGGAACTGGTGCTAATTATGACATTATTGTTGAAAGCATCCTCACTTTACAGCATTTTTACACAAGTGCCTAAATCTTCTCACAGTACTGTAGCTTTGCAGGAAGGTTTCTTCAAGCGTCATGGCGATGTTGCCACAGGTCTTCTGGATTTAGTTTGTCTCAGTTTTTTCTGTTTCTTCATGTAATCGCAGACGGACTGGATGATGCTGAGATCAGATGTCTGTGTGCAGCACTGGTTGTTGTCAGACAAAATCCTTAATCCATTTTTTGTTGGTTAAAATACTAATGGCCTAGAACTTGCACAGTAGTGTATGTATATACGCACACACACACACACACACACATGTTGTGTTTCCATGTTTTATGGGGACATTCCATAGGTGTACATATGGTTTTTTTTACTGTAGCAACAGTATGTGCTATTCCCTAAGCACCTTACCCTACACCTAAACCTACCCCTCACAGAAGACTTTCTGCATTTTCAGATTTTCAAAAAACTTTATTAGCTGATTTATTAGCTTGTTTACCCGTGGGGACCTCAATTTAGGTCCCCACCGTGACACGAGTCCCCATGAGTCTGTGTGTATTCAGGTTTAAGTCCCTACCCGAATAGAAAAACCGGTACACACACACACACACACACACACAACACACACAGGTTTGTTTTTGTGAAAGTGGGGACTCTCCATAGGCATAATGGTTTTTATACTGTACAGACCGTATATTCTATTGCCCTACACCAACCCTACCCCTAAACCTACCCCTCACAGGAGACTTTCTGCTATTTCAGATTTTCAATACACTCCATTCTGTGTGATTTATAAGCGTTTTGGAAAGTGGGGACATGGGGTAATGTCCTGAAAAGTCACCTTCTCCTTGTAATACCTGTCATACCTTTGTCATTATACAAATTTATGTCCTCATTTGTCACAAAAATGCGCGCACACACACACACACACACACACACACACACACACATACACACATATTAGTAATATATTTGTTGTTTATGTATATGTGCAAAAATGTATAAATGTTTAGTAAAACAAATTACATTTTAATGTAATAATTTTGATTTAAAACTTTAGTGCTTTTGCTTTAGTTAAATACTTTAATACTGTAAAACATTGTAATAATCTCATCAGAAATTGTATAATAATGTTATCTGTATCTATGTAATAAAGAAACTATGCTGAAATGCAAAAATCAAATGTTGTATATACCGTGTCAATTAATGTTTAGATATATAGTGCTTTATATTGATGCGCTTTTAGCTCTGTCCCATTAACATGTGTTCATTTATGCAACGAATGCTTCTGTGTATTACTTGAATATTACATTAACTGTATAACTGAATAATATCATATTTCTTTGCATCATCAGGCTGGTTTCGTCAGCGCTTTGGAAAACAAAGAAATTATTTGGACCAAGTCCAACCAGGTAAATCTTCTCAGACGTGCTCCTCCGGACACTCCAACACCAGCAGCTCCTCCTCTTCCTCCATCTCAGCCAAGCCATCAGCCTCAGATCAGCCTCTGCCCTCCGTGCTCTCCTCCCCCTTCCGCTCCTCTCTCAGATATGATGTTTTCGTGTGTCACAATGATGAGGACAGTGATCTAGCACAGAGTCTGGCCTCGTTCCTAGAGGCCCCGTCTAGCGGCCTGCGATGTTACCTGCACGAGCGGGACTGTCCCGCAGGAGGCGCTGTGTCCACTGAGCTGCTGCAGGCCGTGCAGGACAGTCACTGCTGGCTGTTACTCTTCACTCCAAACTTCGTGAAGGATGACTGGTGCTTGTATCAGATGCACCAGGTCCTGTCTGAAGGGCCCATGTCACAGAGGATCATCCCGGCTGTAGTAAACATGCCCAGATCACAGCTCCCGCTCGAACTGCGCTTCCTTTTTACTGTGGATCTGAACACGAATAAAGAGTTCGGCTACACTCTAGTCTACAAGACGGTACTTCATTGTGAGTATTTTGCATCTAGTATAGAGTGTGTTCACGACACGTCATCAATCCGGAAGTCGGCCATATTGGTGGCAGTGAACGTAACAATGCCATTTATCTGAATGGAACTCACAAATTTTGCTGATTACTGCTGCTGAAGACGGTCAATTATTGTCGACTATACAGTTGTATTGTCAATTATACAAATCCGACTCTCTAACCATATTTTATTCATGTTCATATTTTTGAACTGAATACATGTAATTGTTTTCACAATGAACAGACGAATGCTCATTCTAAGTGATTTGAATAAATGTGTTAGAAAGTGTGATTATTTAAATACAAATGAAATAGATGCAAATAGTTAATAATAAACTATTATGCATGTACTGACAAATATGCATCACATTAAGTTTATTAGTTAGTTTATTTTAAAACTCTGTAATCCACATGGAAATGTTACATGCATTTAAAATACAGAAATTCTATCATTCACTCAAACCCATGTTGTTCCAAACCTTCATGACATTTTATTTCCATAGAGCCCAAAAGCAAACGCTTAATAAATCAATCATCCTGGCCGCTCTTTTGCATACAGTGAAAATGAACTGACGCTCAGGTGTGTTGAGGTTATAGTGATCACGGATGCTCTTTATTTTGCAAAACTAGACTCTAGACAAGATGAGAATAAATGAAATAATAGTACTAATAAAGTAAATAAATAAAATACCTCACCAAAGCCCAAAGTTACATCAAACTACACAAAACTAAAAATAAAATTACTATTGCTAAAATGTTAACTAAAATTAAAATGAAAACAATATAGCAATAAAAACTAGTTCAAAAATTATTAATAAAAAAATCACTATGATGCAGATCTGTTCTGTGAAACACAAAAGGAGAATGTCCACTCTGCTCTTTTCTGTATGATGAAATTGAATGTGATGCTGTCGACGTGATGTGGCCAAGTATGGTGACCCATTCTTGGAATTAGTGCTCTGCATTTAACCCATCCAAAGTGCACACACACACCGTGAACACACACCCGGAGCAGTAGGCAGCCATTTATGCTGCGGCGCCCGGGGAGCAGTTGGGGGTTGCTCAGTCGTGGTATTGAAGGTGGGAGAGAGCGCTGTACATTCACTCCCCCCACCTACAATCCCTGCCGGTACGAGACTCGAACCCGCAACCATTAGGCCACGACTTCCCAAGGTCGTGGCCTAATGTTTGGACTTGTCAAAAAATATACTGTTTTTAAAAAATATGTATCCATAATCCAACTCGTGCAACTTTTCAAGTCTTCTGAAGTCATAGAATAGCTTTCTGTGTACAATTTGAGTAATTTGTCACTTATTGAGATACTTACAGTATACTTACAGTATAGTGGGAAAAGGTGCTTTACTCTTCTGGCTTTGTGCAGCCAAAAAACTTCATCACATGAAACAGAAATAAAGCCTTTTTTTCTGTAAACCAGACTGGAATGTTTATATTTCAATCTTTCCCATGCTGACTTTGCTCGACACTTGTAGATGCTTTGTTACGTCTGGAAACATAATATAGATTCTCAACAGCGTTTCTCGTTTTTTACAGATTTGAAGGACATGTCTGAGAAGGAAAAGCCCAGTAGTGCATCTCAGTCTGACGGCTGAGAACAGAATTCCAACATTCATTGTATTGACCGCAATGACAAGATTCTTCACTTCCAAGAAGTGACATCCAAGCTGTATCGTAACTCTATATGCACGGTCTCTCCGTCTAATGTCTCAGAGTTCTCAAAAATAAAATTAAAGATGAATTATGTCAAAATTGGTTCATCTAACCGTTAAAGGGATAATTCACCCAAAAATGAAAATTCTGTCATAATTTACTCACCCTCAGGTTTTTCCAAACCTGTATGAGTCTTTTTTTCTTCTGTTGAACACAAAAGAAGTAGTGTCTTATACATATATACACACACTACCATTTAAATGTTTGGTGACAGTAAGATTTTTTAAATGTTTTTCAAATGTTTCTCTGCTCACCAAGTCTGCATTTATTTGCCCAAAAAATACAGTGAAAATTGTAATATTGTGAAATATTATTACAATTTAAAATAACTGTTTTCTATTGTATTATATTTTAAAATGTAATTTATTCTTGTGACGCAAAGCTGAATTTACAGCATCATCACTCCAGTCTTCAGTGTCACACTTCTTATTATCATCAGTGTTGAAAACAGTTGTGATGTGGAAACTGTGATGCATTTTTTAAAAGTTTGATTTAATGAATAGAAAGAACAGCTTTTATTTGAAATATAAATCTTACAGTCCCTTTTAGTCAATTGAATATGTGTCCTTGCTGATTAAAAAAAAATCAGTTATCTGATTTGATACTCTTTATTCGTGCTACTTGAATTGGTGTGTATAAACTATTAATATTATCAGTGCTGTTTATGAGGTTTTTGCACTGATTGTTTTGTTGAAATATGATATCATCCTCTTGTTTTCCATAGTGAGGGTGTCAACCCAGACTTTTATGAAGATATGTATATAGTGTTAAATAAATCAAGCGACCTAGTTTGCAACAGAAAGTCATAATACATTAGCTCAAACGCGCTGAGGCATATGTTTCCCTTTCTGATTTTAGGTCAAAGTCAGATTAGAAGAAGGGCTTATGTAAAATATCATTTTAAAATTATTCTCACTCACATACACCCAGCCACCCACCCATATAGACATGTGCACAGAAGGAAATTCGAGCAGCTGCAAGTATAAACGACATTCATTGAGTTTACTGTAATGCATATAATGAAGATTCACATCAGTATTAATAGCATATCTCATATGCAGATATTATTAACCACAGAGAGCTCAGGATTGGTTTTCTGCCTGTCATCTGTGGTTGAATTTGTGCCATGAGTAAGATGTTTCACTGGCATTTCAATGCTTTCAGAAAGGTTTAAAGCCACAGTTGGACATGCCATGTAAACCAACAGGACACCTCAGAGAACTGCAAAGGTGTGATTAAACGTTCTTGGCAAATAACATGTCATCATCCCCACTGGCAAAAATGCATGGCTTCAAGCATTCAACACATTAAACTGGTCCCCAATCACTCTTTTTTGCTCTCATTAGAATTATTGTAAAAGACTTTCCTTTGTCATTCAGTTGCTGAAGTATGTGCATGATGTGCATTAGCGCAACTGAGAGAAAGAGCTGCTTTGATGGGGGATTACATAAGATTATGCTGCATTTAAAATTAAGCTCACTCTGACAGAGACTGATACAATGCTTATTTTGTTTCTTGACTTTATATATATGTTTTGTTTGAACTGTTCCTTTTAAAGCATTACATTTTCTGAAAATGTATACTCACCTGTAGAAAAAATTCCAAAGCAGTTTTCAGTGTTTAATATGAACAGTCACGACAGTAAATGTATTTTATATGAAAACAAAATGAAACAGTTAAAAGAGATGAAGAGCTTTGCAACTCATGAACAGCTCGGATTATCGTGATGTTTTTATCAGCTGTTTGGACTCTCATTCTGACGGCACCCCATTCACTGCAGAGCATCCGTTGCTGAGACACCGATGCAATGCTACATTTCTCCAAATCTGATGAAGAAACAAACTCATCTACGTCTGGGATGGCCTGAGAGTGAGTCAATCTTCAGCAAATGATTATTTTTGGGTGAACTATTCCTTTAAGACTGACTTCCTAGAAAGATTGCTGGCGCAGTTCACCTCTTCATGGTTCACAACAGAACTGAGTTTCAGTCCATGCATAATGGTCAGTGGATGTTTCAAGATAATAAAATCAGAGAGAGATAGAGATGGATCAGTTTGTGGAAATCAGGTTCCTCCATGGAGTCTGTAATAAGAATACTATCTGTTTTTTTTTTTTTTTTTTACATAGCAATTTCTGAACACCAAATGGTTGGATATTAGCAGATGCCGTGCTGCTGAAGGAAAACCACAGCCGCTGAAGATGACAGATTATTCTAGTTGTGTTCAGCAGCATTAAAGAAATGTCTTTAACTCTAGATAATATTTGGAAAGTGGAGTTGGTTTTCTCTGTGATTGACGTAATGACTTGTGTAATAATGTTGCCAAAACACCCTGGACAGTATTGTCATATCAATGCAATGGTTAATTTAAGAAATCAATATCATTCAAACCCCCACTTCAGTTCAGTTTTTAAGGTTTGAAGGTTGAGGAGAGTTACATATAGTAGTACATATATATAGTATATACAGTATATTGCTAATGTGTTTACACTCAGGTTCTCTAAAAAGTCTTTGGTACTGTTAGCCTGCAGTACATGCAAAAAACTCTTTCACTTTATTGTTTTCATATCAAATAAATGTACTTTTGTGACTGTTCATATTAATCATATAGGCCTTTACCAATGAAAACGTACACTGTAAAAAAAAATCCATAAAATTTACGGTAAAAACGGCAGCGGTGGTTGCCGGAATTTTACCGTAAAAACTACAGTAGCAACGTCTTAGGTTTTACGGTTTTAACTTAAATTTACAGTAAAATACCGCAATTTCATTAACTGATATAATGTTACTATACCAACCTATTGAAGAACTGAAATCTGTTTTGTACCTTTGTAATACACTGATAACCACCAAATGCAGGAGGTGATGAGAAAGTCACACGATGAACCAAAGCCCATCACAAGCAGCTTTTAAATAATAACATATATAGAAGGTGCACAGCGTCATTCACACAAACACTAAACACCATCACACTAAAATAATGCAATAAACATTCATTTAACAACATTAGGTGTAACACACAACCCTAATATACAAAACTGATAAGACAAAACTAAGAAGAAACATCAAATTTGAAATGTAACGCAGGGAATTCTGGGAATGTCAATTTACGGTTGTTCACTGTAAATTATACGGTCTTTTTCACTTACAAAACGGTATACTACCGTAAAATTAATGTCCAATACATGTAATGTCCAATACAGTTTTTCACTGTATACAGTAGGGGAATTTACTGTTAACCATTTAACAGGTTTTTACTGTAGCATTTTTACAGTCTTTTACCGTTAAATTAACGGTCATTTTTTACAGTGACTGCTTTGGAATGAGTTCTCATGAGTCACTGCATCAAATACTGAATGCGTAAACAGCATTGCTGAAGAAAAACCTTATTTTATTTGTGTGTCCAACTGCGCTTATTAAACAGCAAGTGATACTATTTATTTATTTAACCTGGAGAATGTGTTAACACAGTGTCAGTGTAGCTGGAACATAAACGTATATCGGATTTTTTTTTTAAAAAGGGTGTGAATTTTTTTTTTTTTACAGAATTGTATTAGTTGTGGTTTCTTCCAGCAGGAACTTGCCATGTTTGTGACACTTTGTTGTTACAATGCACACTCACTTTCTCTCTTTTGTCTTATCTTACATTATACATTTATGCATGTATTTATGTATACATTCATTCTTGCTTTATTAGCAGTTATGTGGTGTAGCACTCCAGAGAAGGTGTATTTGTCAATATGTATCTTGGCTGCAAAACACTATTTTAAAAGCTTTGGGTTGAAAGACCTGGAACACGCTGACCTTTGGTGACAACAAAACAGGGGGTAGGTTGTCACAATGCAACCTAGCATTACAACCATGACGCGAGAGACGATTCAGGAAACAAAAACGCGTAGGTCAGAAGACGCAACGAATAAATGCGCTAGTTTTCAGCATCATAATAACACGACCGACTGAACTTTCCTACGCAACCCTGTCCGTCCCGTTTGCGCATGCGCTATGGCGCAGTCTTTAGCGGGTACACTCTGTGCGGTGCAGTGATGTGACCCACTGAAAGAGCCTCCCGAGCACAGCGAGCGAACGATACTAATGTTACTAAGAGCCGAGCAAAGCGACTGTTCTGTGCGTTTGAAGGAGACGCTGAAATCAGTGAAGTCATCTAACGGCGCCTCCCATCTGAAGAGCGAAGACGCCCGTGAGCGCACACACACTTAACAGCGCAACTTTGCTCGTAGATGTGACTGTACCGCGCGCTCGATCTGGGGGAGAGGGGGGACTATCCGGACAATCTCATTACTTTACGGACTATCTTTGTGTTTTAACTATATCTAGATACGTGCGCCCTGGTAAGTTGATCTAAGTCTCAATCAAGTAAGTGCGCTGCCTACTCCATGTTGAGGATGCCCAAAACATGTTGTCTACGCAGGGAGCTCTCACTTCGATTTGAGAGCGTTTACACTGCATACATGATTTCTTAGTATCTTTCATGAAGAACTGTCTGGTGAGACGTTTCAGATTTAAGCTTCTTGTTGCCAGTTGTGCAATAGCTAAGGCTTTTGGCGGTGATGACATTTTGGTTAGTTTGAATTCAGTTGCCATTGACTAGACGCTTTTATCACCAGGTTTAAGCTGGTCTGGTCTCAGTTGGCAAAGCTGTTTTTTTAGCTGGTCTATCTGATTGACAACTGGCCTTTCTGCACTCTTAAAAAAATGCAACCCAGTGCTGGGTAAAATAGGGACAAACCCAGCAATTGGGTTGTTTTGAACCCAACCGCTGGTTCAAAACAACCAATTGCTGGGTTTGTCCCTATTTTACCCAGCACTGGGTTGTATTCAACCCAGCATTTTTTAGAGTGTGCAAAGAAAAAAAAAAGAGCCCAAACCCCTTTAGAACCAGTCTGACTAGGAAACCAGCAAACCAGTTAAGGATTGATGAAATGGTTTTCAGAAGGGTTGATCCAGGAAACACAGAACTCATTCTGTGGTTTGAACCTAGCACTTTTACTTACCGCTTTCATTTACCCAGAACTTTTAACAACTAGAATATCACACAGAGGCTAAGACACAGATGTTTTACTGGTCTTAGCTGGGTTATGCTGGTTTAACTGGACTCCCAGCCTGGGCAAGCAACTCTTCATCTAACTACTGGATTAGAACCTCTCTAAAAGAGAAACTGCAAACCTGGTTAAAATCTGGTTTTCTTACTTGGGGAAAAAAAATCCTTATTACATTCATCTGCATTTTTTTGTCCAATACACTGTTTAAGGTAGTGTGAATAATTGAAATTGAGCCCATTGTCGAAGTTAATGTTTGTGGCAATTTGCAAGGCAAATGTGAAAGATGGTGATTCGCAAACAGGTTTGTTTGACGCAAATGCAAGTATGTCAGGAAAAAAATAAGTGTATGGTTTTGTAATTCTTTAAACTGAAAAGTTGATTTGTTTATTATTGTTGTTATTATTATTTAGCAGTATAATAATGTTATTATTATGTGCAGTCATTGACAATATTCCAGAATATTTTTTACTGTATAGCAGACAAATGTTACTTGTAAAAATCAGAGCTACTGTATTATTTACTGTACCCATCCAGGTTGATTTAGAAGATACCGCATAAAGCACCTTTTTAGGTTACCCAATAAAACTGTACTTTCTCATGAGAGAAGTTTGACCGGCAGTCTTACACTATGCGTCTCTCCTCTCATATCCTTATAAACGTCAGGGTCTGATTGCATCATGAACGGCTGGCTAAGATGGACAGAACATCTAAACGTTAAGTAATGATTAGCAATTCAGTCAAGCTTTTAAAGGCACTTCAAATTGCGTTACACCTTTTTTATCACTGTTTTGAAAGGCAATTGCGTGGTAATGCATTTGTGGTGAGGACATGAGACAGGATGTTTGAGGTGGCTCTTCCTTTAAACACTTTAATCTTTTAAACATTTGAATTTGCAAATCGGATTCAGCTTCATCTGTGTGTAGTTTTGTTTGAAGCTGAAAAAACACAAAGCGGTTTAACTGTGGCCCACCATCTGTCTGTGTCTGAAGAACTAGAGGTACATGTGAATTGCGACTCGGTCTGTTGCTAAAGGACGATTGTGTTCGTTTTTATTTACAAGAAGACACAGGCATATGTTTGAGTTTCAGATCTACGCTATGCATTAAAGGTGGGGTAAGCGATTTCTGGTAGCCAATGTTGACATTTGAAATCACCAAAACAAACACACCCCCACCCCAAAAGGGTCTCGCCTCTATTTTGATAGCTCCGCCCCACACATACGTACGCAACCCAGGCAACGATTAGTTCTGTGAAACAAAGCAAAACCAATGTTACACCGTGTCTACACCAGACGCGAGTGGCGCGGCGCGACAAAATACTATAGAACTCATTATAATCAGTGATGCTGTCTACACCATAGATATAGCCTATATACATATCTATGGTCTACACTGGATGCGGCGCAGCAGGACACGACAAATCCCCGACAGAAAACTGCTGCTGCGCTCTATTTATGATTCGCGTACAGTATATGACAGACTTTAGCTGTTGCGGCGCAGACACGGTGTTACTCATCTATCGAGAAGAAACAAAACAACCTCGGCGTCCGATCGCAGGCCTTCCGCTCCTTGAGTTCTCTCCAGCGCTGGAAAGCTGATCCGATATTTACACGGGTCCTACTTCTTGCCTTATTGCCTTAAGCCTTCTTTTGTTCCTCAGCCGTTTTCCTCTTTTGTTTTTTATCCGCCATCTATATCTTTCTGTCGCTCGGCTCGGCTAATGTCCGTCCTGTGCACTAAACGTTCTCTCCTCCACATCTTGAGTAGACACGCCCCTTACTGCTGATTGGCAACAAGTTTGTTTTGCTAGTCGGCCCGAATCAGTTTTCTAAAGCGTTTTTGAAAAATCGTTTACCCCACCTTTAAGGTGTAATAACCCTAGTTTTGCGGTTCACAGTATGTGCATTGCGAGATTTGAACATTGCTGCAATGATTCAGTTAATCCTTCACTTAATGTTATTCTTACATTGATGCACATTGAGTCATTTTGGTCATTTTGGGTTTTGTTTTGCTCATGACGAATAACAATGTCTTCAAATGTAAAAAGTCTAGGCCTTTACCCAAGTCTGATGCGACTAAATGACTCATATTGCTATTGATTTTATTATTATTATTTTATTTATTGTTTTTTTTTTCTTTACTCAAAGACTAAGGTTTCCAAACTTTTTTGCCAGTCAAACCCTTTAGACGTAAACTATTTCCTTGAGATTTTAGGTTATTATTTTGATAATTTAACGACACGTTCATTTGTTCATGGTCGTCATATGTTAGTAGTCACATGACATGCAAGTAAATTAATAAAAAAAAAGAAAAATAAATCAAATGTAAATTCATGTCCCAGTCACATTTTCTTGGTTAAATAAACATTACTTACACTATCAGAAAAAGAAAAAGCTATTCTTTTTTATATTTTTTACATTAACAATGTAATCAGTATTCTATTTATTAAAGCCATGTATGAATCTCAACAAGTGTTTTTAAGCATTTTACCTTTATTAAAGGCAATAACAATTTAAACAATATATTTTGTTTGTGAACTTATGTTCAGCTATTCTTTTTAATAGTTAACTCTTAACAATTTTTATATTTTTCGGATCATCAGTCATCAAAGTTCGGTGAATATTGGTCACAGATTTACTCTAAATTTCACCAAGCTGATTACTCACGTAAACACTCCACAGATAATATTTTCAGGCCATTTTAAGTCTTATTTTGATGTAACAAAGTGATTATATCTAAGTCTGTGAGTTGTTTATTTACTTTTTTTTAATTAGTCTTCCCATTAATGCCATTTTATTGTTCATTCAGACTGATTTGTGAACGCGGAACACGCATGAACACAAGAGGTGGGATTTATCGCATTAACCAATCACAGCCGAACATAACCAGTCATATCCAATCATATCGCGATGGAGGCATTGCCTCCTCTCACGGCACGCTTTATATATGTGTTTGTGTGTTCTGTTAATGTTCCTATTAAGTTATGAAAAAAATTGTTCAAGATTAATTGTGCAGCCCCTTTTGTTTACTTTGAAAAGCCACTATTATGCAATTTTTTTAAGGTTCCTGATGTTGTTTTGAGAGTCTCCTACAACAGGTCTGCATGCATGCAAGGTCAAAATATGCTTTTGTTTTCTCAAATTATGCATTTAATATCACCTCGTTTTCCAACGATTCTCAAAAGATTTGTTCGAAGCAGTTCTAAGATTCAGTCTCTCTAAACCCTCCTTTCCGTGAGCCTGCTCTGCTCTGATTGGTCAGATGACCCAGTCTGTTGTGATTGGTCTACCGCGTGCAGCGCGTGTCGGAAACGATGCGCCCAATTGTTACGTACCAAGACTCGTTTAGGCTGTTCAGAGTCGATTCTTTCTTTTGGGAGACAGTCATTTTATTTATTGTGCACTTTCGGCTTTACATCTTTGCATATTGTTTACATTCACATACAGCTACATTACACACTGCATGCAAGGCAATATTCGAAATGGCATAATAGGGGCACTTTAATGTTTAAAAAATTGATTTTTTTTTAAAAAATTTTAATTAATTACAAAAACCCCATGTGGTTCTCTCATTTTGGAAAAGATATCAGCTGATATGACCTGAAGTCAAATTGAAGTGCAGGTTCTCTCCTATCTGAGGTTAAACCAGTTACATTTCCGACCATAACCACTAAACTACCACCACCACCACCCACTTTTCTGTTTGCTCTCCGTTTGCCACACAGACTTGTTTCCGAGGTCGGGACTGTGGCCTCACAGACTTGCAGCATGTGCTGCTCATTAAATGCACCTTGAATACATCTCTGTGTTTTTTACATAGAAAGCGTGCAGAACAAAGTGGAAGACTTGAGCCATCCAGAGAGGTGATGGGGATAGATGTAATTACACAATTTGGGATTGATGTTAAAGCTTTAGTTTAATTGAGTTAGGTGCGTAGGA
Source organism: Sinocyclocheilus anophthalmus (assembly GCA_018155175.1). Classification (NCBI taxonomy): domain Eukaryota; kingdom Metazoa; phylum Chordata; class Actinopteri; order Cypriniformes; family Cyprinidae; genus Sinocyclocheilus; species Sinocyclocheilus anophthalmus. The sequence goes on from JADLZN010007544.1 coordinate 281,798, forward strand.
GTGGTTATTACTGTTTAAACATTCACATCTGTCTGCTGCATTTGCATCTGACGTCAACACTTCATTAGTGGACTGGACGTCTTTGTTTACAGTGAGAATGATGAAGAAACCTGGACTAAAGAGAAATTTCAAATTCTTAACGGGAGTAATGTGTTATTAAGGGATGTTGTTCAAATGTTAGAGCGACATCACAATAATATAGTTCATTTGATGTGCAGTCACTGGTGTGCATTTATTTATTTTGCAACATCTTTTAAACGTGACTCATCAGAAAGTTCAGTTTTGTTTTTCAGACTCTTAATGTGAAGCTGTTTTTGCACTGGCACCACACTTATTTATTATGAATTAGAGGTTGAACGATTGATCGGTTGCCGATAAACTAATGCTAAGAGTAAGAAGAAGAGTCCATTTGTAACATTAAGGTTAATAACAGCTAATATTGTTCATTGTAGATTTTTAATTTCAACATTTACTAATATATTTTTTAAATTTGTATCTGTTATCATTAGCTAATGCGCTATACTCAATGTACAGGCCTTATAAATAGTCTTATCTTTTCGTTTACGTCAGTTCCAAATTAAATAATCAATTGACATGAAATACCTTTCATTTATAATTAATTTAATAAAAAAAGACACTTCGCGTCGCTGCTGATACTGTTACGAACCCCACGTTCCTCCTATGAATGACTTGGTAGTTCTTTATCAGTGAGCTGTACAACCCTGTGGTGTATTACTCAACGCCAGAAAGATAAAGCGTGTGTGTTTTCTTGATAATGTCAAATGTGTTTGATTCTCACTTAGCATGAAGTGTTTCAGAGAAGGGTCTTTTATGCTGAGCATGCTGGGACACACGACAGCTTTGCTCTGAATGAGCCAGGGTTAAACTGGGTAAACAGAGGAGCTGTGAGCTCAAGCCTATCAAGATTCTATTTCCAACAGCTCATAGCTATTTTAATGCCATCTCTCATATATATTTAAACAAACTTTACTGTTTAACTGCAGATAAATGAATTTAAATGCAATATGCTCTCTTGGCCATTCTTGCTGCTTATTGCTTGCTAGGTTATGTGCACTTTAGAGGAGTTGTGTCTTAGACTATTGTTTTTTAGGGTTGTTCATATGCTCATTGCACAGTCAGAAAATTTGCCATTCTGTCCCGGAGCAGCAGCATCAACATGATTTTTGAAATTGTGTTTATCGATACTTTACTGATGGTGATTGTTTCGGATTACTCAGTGAACTATATATATAATAGATATATATAATATATAGTAAAGATGAGACGTAAGTTGCTGATGTCCGCATCAAATAAAGATTAAAAATGTATACACTCTAAAAAATGCTGGGGTAAAAAGGGACAAACCCAGCTATAGGGTTGTTTTGACCAAGCGGTTGGGATGTTTTGAACCCAACCGCTGGGTCAAAACACCCCAATAGCTAGTGCTGGGTTATATTTAACCCAGCATTTTTTAGAGTGTATACATATAAAGCATATTCAATGCAAATAAAGTGTCTGCTTTTGTAAAAGACAACGAGGCTGGATTCAGGTGTGGGTTCAACAGGTGCTTTATTGTGCAGAGATATCACCGCGGGCAATAAGCGCCTACGCGGACAGTTCGTGTGGTCGTGGAAACCCCAACCACACCAATGGGTGGGGAGCAGTGGCTGGAACAAGCCGCAACAGCGGCAGAGGAGACGGAGCCGGAGGGGCAGCTCGCTAATCCGAGCGAGAGGCTGAGAAGCGCAACAACGAGACCGTGGAGTCCCAGGGTAAGCGGATGCCGGAGGTAGCCCACGGTTCCTGAACACACAGAGAGGTGCGGAACACAACAACAGACTGCTACGAGCACTGGAGCCTGGGCGAGACAAGACAGAACTGGTGAGCGATAATACACGGACAGTCAGAGCAAGGGAATAATCACAACAAACTGACAACATACAGAGAAACACGAGGAGCTATAAGGGGAAGCTAATGAGATGACCAGAACCAGGTGTGAAACAACGAGGGCGGGACAATGATCACGCTGACATGCTCACGTGGCGAGCTGTCAAAACAAGCCACGCGCAACACACAAACACAGAGACAACAAGAGACAGGTGATCAGACCCGAGACCCGACAGTACCCCCCCTCCCAGGAGCGCCACTAGGCGCCCCAGGAGGAGGCCCACCTTGTCACCAACGGAAGTCCTCGATCAACGAACGGTCCAAAATGTCCCGGGACGGCTCCCAGCATCTCTCTGGACCATAACCCTCCCAGTCCTACTGAGAATGAAACCTCTTCCACGGCGCGCTACGTCGATAATCCATAACCGTATAGGAGGGGATCAATCCACAAGAAGAGGGGGTGGGGGGGGGGGGGGGGCGGGAAGATCGCCGGCAGGATTAAGGGGAGAGGAAAACACAGGTTTAACCCTAGAGACATGAAACACATGGTGAACCCCACCAAGAGCAGGAGGGAGCTTGAGCCTGATCGCCACCGGATTAACCACCTTGGTGACGCGGTACGGCCCAATGAATCTGGGCGCCAGCTTACGAGAGGGCACCTGGAGAGGCAGATCCCTGGTAGAAAGCCATACCTGTTGACCGCACACATAGGTTGGAGGAGAGGACAGGCGACGATCGGCTGCTGCCTTGGTTTGTCCTGAGGTTCGGACCAAAACCCTCCTGACTTTCTCCCAGGTGCGGAGGCAGCGCTGAACGAAAGCCAGGGCGGACGGGACCGCAGCATCGGGTTCCTGTGATGGAAACAGAGGCGGTTTATATCCCACAGAGCACTCAAAAGGCGACATACCTGAAGCCGCCACTGGAAGGGAGTTACACGCGTATTCTATCCAGGAGAGCTGTTGGCACCAGGAACTCGGATTGTTGGATGTCAGACAGCGGAGCATTCTCCCAAGATCCTGGTTGGCCCGCTCGCATTGCCCATTGGTCTGTGGATGAAAACCGAAAGACAGACTCGCAGAGGCCCCGATCTGTCTACAAAACTCTTTCCAAAACCGGGAGGTGAACTGAGGACCCCTATCTGAAACCACATAAACCGGCAATCCATGGAGACGGAAGACATGATCCACGATCAGTTGGGCGGTCTCCCAGGCGGAGGGCAATTTGGGAAGGGGAATGAAATGAACCTCCTTGGAAAAGCGATCCACCACCGTGAGAACCACAGTGTTACCCCTCGATGGGGGGAGCCCAGAGACAAAATCAAGGGCGATATGTGACCATGGACGGGAAGGGACAGGAAGAGGATGAAGCAGACCATCGGGAGGGCGATTCACCGGCTTACATTGGGCGCATGTAGGGCAGGCCAACACAAACTGTCTGACATCTGCGGCCAGTGTGGGCCACCAGAAGCGTTGACGGATGGCAACCAACGTTCTCCGAATCCCTGGATGGCAAACCAGCCTGGACATGTGACCCCACTGAAGGACCTCGGGGCGCAACACAGCCGGCACCGGCAACCTGCCCGCCGGGCACTTCCCTGGCACTTGCACCCCTCGACCGGCCTCCTCTACTCGCCGCTCGATACCCCAAGAAAGAGCCCCGACCACCACCCCTTCAGGAAGGATGGCTTCGGCCGCAAGCTCCCCCTCCGGAGCCCCGAACAGGCGCGAGAGAGCGTCGGGCTTAATGTTTTTGGACCCTGGCCGGTACGAGAGGGTGAAGTTAAACCGGCCAAAGAAAAGTGCCCAGCGGGCCTGACGCGAGCTCAGCCTCTTGGCCGAACGGATATATTCAAGATTCTTGTGATTCGTCCAGACCAAGAAGGGCTGCGCCGACCCCTCCAACCAGTGACGCCACTCCCCCAAGGCCAATCTTACCGCCAACAGTTCTCTATTGCCAATGTCATAGTTACGTTCTGCAGGGCTGAGACGGCGAGAGAAGAACGCACACGGGTGCACCTTCCCGTCACGGAGGGATCGCTGCGACAGAACTGCGCCAACCCCGACGTCCGATGCGTCAACCTCGACAATGAACTGGGACTCAGGATCTGGAACCAACAGAACAGGTGCAGAGACAAAACGGGACCTTAATGTGTCAAAGGCTACCTGAGCATCCTGGTTCCACCTGAAGGACAACTTGGTGGAGGTTAATGCCGTGAGCGGAGCAGCGATCTGACCAAAATTCCTGATGTATCGCCGATAGAAGTTGGCAAAACCCAGGAAACGCTGCAGGGCCTTACGGGAGTTGGGGACTGGCCACTTGGCGACAGCTTCTATCTTAGCTGGGTCTGGTTTAATCCCCCTGGTAGAGATGATATGGCCAAGGAACGTAACCAACTCGGCGTGGAATTCACACTTCTCCGCCTTGACGAACAACTGGTTCTCTAAAAGATGCTGGAGGACCCGTCTAACATGCTGGGTGTGTAATTGGAGAGAGGGGGAGAAAATAAGAATATCAACCAAATACACAAAGACAAATTGATTAATCATGTCACCAAGAACGCTATTGACGAGACCCTGGAAAACAGCCGGAGAATTGGTCAGACCAAACGGAAGAACCAGATACTCGTAGTGTCCCGAGGGGGTGTTGAATGCCGTCTTCCACTCATCCCCCTCCCGCATGCGCACCAGATGGTAGGCGTTGCGGAGGTCTAATTTGGTGAAGACCTGAGCTCCCTGCAATAATTCAAAAGCAGAAGACATTAGAGTCGGGCCCCCCCCACCCCATTAGAGGTAGGGGTACCTGTTCTTTACCGTAATGTCATTCAAACCTCTGTAATCGATACAAGGGTGTAGGGAGCCGTCCTTCTTCTGAACGAAGAAAAACCCAGCGGGAGAGGAGGAATGGCGAATGAGGCCAGCCTGTAGTGACTCACGTATATACCTGTCCATGGTCTCTCTTTCAGGACCGGAAAGGGAATATAAACGACCCTTAGGTGGAGAAGTGCCCGGGAGAAGGTCTATGGCACAGTCGTAGGGACGATGCGGAGGTAGAGAGGTGGCCCGGGACCTACTGAAAACCGCACGAAGATCGCAGTACTCCGCCGGGATGCCGGTCAAGTCAGCCGAATCCACCTGCGGAACACAAGACACAGAGACAGCAGGAAAAGCAGCACCCAAACATGACACATGACAAGACTGACTACAGGTTAAAATAGAGTTATTGGCCCAATCAATCTGTGGGTTGTGTTTCAGTAACCAAGGATGTCCTAAAATTAACGGGGCCCTAGGGGAGTCAATAAGTAACAGTTCGATCTGCTCACAGTGGTTACCATAGAGGGAAAGGCTTACACAAGGGGTGACGTGAGTGATGGTAGTGAGGGGATTGCCCGATAATGACCACGCCGTAATGGGCTTATCCAGGGGAATGGTCGGAATCCCCCACTTGTGAGCAGAGGCAGAATCCAGGAAATTCCCCTCAGCCCCTGAATCCAGAAGGGCGTGGCCCGTGTTTGAACCTCCCAGGAAGGACAGTCGAAAGGGCAGCTGGGTGTGCGTTGCTGGAGAGCTTGAACAGGGAAAGGCACCCAACAGGACTCTCCGCTTCACTGGTGGGCCCTGACTTTTACCGGACACTGGAGGACAAAGTGACCGGCCTTGCCGCAGTACAGGCATAATCCCTGAGCTAAACGCTCCTGTCTCTGCTGCGGCGTAAGCCGGAGACAACCCAGTGGCATGGGATCCACATCGGCTGCCGGTGAACTCGCCGCATCGACTGACGCGGACTCCAGGTGGCGCCACGGAGTAGTGGATTGACGGCGTTGCCGGCGGCGGCTGAGACGGCCCTCCACACGGAGCGCGAGATTAATCAAACTGTCCAGCTCTCAAGGAAGGTCCACCGCCGCTAATTCGTCAGCGTTTAGCACATGCAGTCCCTCGAGAAATTGCGCACGTAGCGCGCCCTCATTCCAGCCGCAAGCCGCCGCTAGAGTCTGAAACTGTATGGCATAGTCGGTGACTGAGCATTTCCTCTGAGACATCCGAGACAGCTGAGCCGCCGCCTCATCCCCCTGGGCAGACCGGTCGAACAGCTTCGCCATATCCTGGCGAAAATCCGCAAAAGTAGCACAACAGTGAGCCCGCGATCTCCATACGGCGATTCCCCATTCGCGGGCGCGACCCGAGAGGAGAGTGAGAACGTATGCCACCTTAGCCTCCTCTGTGGCACAACGTCGAGGCTGCAGTGAAAACACCAGCGAGCACTGGGAGAGAAAGGCTTGGCAGGCATTCGGATTGCCATCATATACCGGAGGATTGTTGGCATGAGGCTCGGGGTCCAACGGAATACCAGCGCGGAGGACTGGACCCCGGTTAGCCGCCTCCCGCTGAAGATCATCAACACACGTGAGGAGCTCAGCGACTCGGGCATATAGATCGCCCACCTCTTGCGCTGTGGTGTTGAGCTGGGTGGCATTCTGCCCCAGCAAAACACCCTGTTGCACGAGAGCAGACCGAAGCAGATCCGATCCCGCTGAATCCATCTTGGTCAATTTGTTCTGTTACGGTTAACGAGGCTGGATTCAGGTGCGGGTTCAACAGGTGCTTTATTGTGCAGAGATTATCACCGCGGGCAATAAGCGCCTTCGCGGACAGTTCGTGTGGTCGTGGAAATCTCCAACCACACCGATGGGTGGAGAGCAGTGGCTGGAACAAGCCGCAACCGCGGCAGAGGAGACGGAGCCGGAGGGGCAGCTCGCTAATCCGAGCGAGAGGCTGAGAAGCCCAACAACGAGACCGCGGAGTCCCAGGGTAGGCGGATGCCGGAGGTAGCCCACGGTTCCTGAACGCACAGAGAGGTGCGGAACACATAAACAGACTGCTACGAGCACTGGAACCTGGGCGAGACAAGACAGAACTGGTGAGCGATAATACACGGACAGTCAGAGCAAGGGAATAATCACAACAAACTGACAACATACAGAGAAACACGAGGAGCTATAAGGGGAAGCTAATGAGATGACCAGAACCAGGTGTGAAACAAGGAGGGCGGGACAATGATCATGCTGACTTGCTCACGTGGCGAGCTGTCAAAACAAGCCACGCGCAACACACAAACACAGAGACAACAAGAGACAGGTGATCAGACCCGAGACCCGACAGCTTTAATGTCAAAATATGGGTGAAATAATGCTCCGTCAACATTCAGTGTAACATATATATATTTAGGCTATGTAAAAAAACAACAACAACATTCTGACATACTAAATTGTATTATATTTTAAATGGTTAAAAATGTCTTGCTGACAAATGGGTAAAATCTAGTGGTTTAAAGGATAGTAGCAAATATCGGTGAAGATTTAAATGACAATCAATTAGTGTTTTTGGGAGCTGTGATCCTTAAATGGAGTCTTTTAATTTTATTATATGATTTGTATTTTTTTTTCTAAATATACCAGACAAAATTAAATTTTTTTTGGTATGCAAATTAATGTCGCACTGAATTACATTTTTGTCTGTAAATCATGGTAAACATTTATGATAGTCATTATTTTTTTGCTCAGACAAAAATAAATAAAAAACATAAAATAAAATAAACAGGCACATTCTACTGTATAAAAAAGTTAAGCTGGATTAAGAACACACAACACACACACACACACACAAAGCATATATATATATATATATATATATTATAATTATATATATTATACTTAGATAGATTATTTGTTTTCTTTTTTGGTCCCATTCCTCTCTTACTTGAAACTTGATGATCATCACAAATTCAGATGCTATTTATTTAGAGCTGACTGAAAAAACAGAAAAAAATAAAACCTTTATGACTGGGAATTTCTATCAGTAAATATACTTACATGCACATGCATCTCAGTTTTTTTGTCCTTGCATGCGTGCAAACCTGTTGTAAGAGACTCTCAATACAATATTAGGAAGCTTAAAAATGGCATAATAGGGCCACTTGTTTTACTGCCTCTAATGTTCATTTCAACTGGAAACTGCAGCGATTTGTACATGTAGGTACGTTTTTTTGAGTTTTGCAGAAATGTAGGTAGAGGCACCAATGAGCCTGGGTAGCCTATTGTCTAGTTTTGGTGAGCCGTGTGAATTATAGCTCGAGTTTCCTTTTCTTAGCTGACATTCGTTGTGATCTTCTGCTGCTGTAGCCCATCTGCTTCAAGTTTCAATAGTCATTTTTGCCCACAGAAATGCCATTCATTGGATGTTTTCTCGGGCCATTCTCTATAAACCCTAGATATGGTTGTGCATGAAAATCCCAGTAGATTAGCGGTTCCTGAAATAGCAGACCACATCCATGCCACATTCAAAGTCAGTTAAATCACCTTTCTTCCCCATTCTGATGCTCGGTTTGAACTGAAGCTGATTGTTTTGACTACGTCTAAATGCCTAAATGCATTGAGTGGCTTCCATGTGATTGGATATAATAACTAGGTTTTGGTAGGCAGAGTTAGTGTAAATATCCTCTGCCAACAAAGCAGGGTTATTTGAACTTAGTGTAAATAGACACTCCAATATAGAAATCCTGGCCAGGATGTGTCCACACTGGCTACTAACTGCAAATGGCCTTGAAGGCAATTTTACAGGTAGCGTGTTGTGTTTGCTGATGTGATCCTGACTGCACCCTTGCAAAGTCCTGTTCGGGTGGGACAGCCCCCCCCCCTATCTGAGGGTTGTCCCCCCTAAAAATATAATTGAAAACCAGCTGTGTATTGTAAATAACAATGCTTTATACTTTAAATAATCGTGTAAGTAGTAAAGCAACGCAAATGGGACAAAAATGTGTTTTAAGTTTAGAAACATTTAGAGTCTCCCCCTCCCTTGCATCACAGTGCTTTGGTCCAAATGCCTGCTTTCCTCTTTTACATCACCTACACACACACAAGTCCTGGTGAGAGAGAACAAAGCCAATAGTTGTGGAACTCCAGTAAGTAAGGCTGTCAAGGCTAATTTATTCACATCGGATGAAGTGATTATTTTCTCTTTAATACAGATGATGCCAATGTATTTTTTATAAGTCTGCTATGTTAGCAATAATAGTTTCGAGGGGGTCCTCTGGTAAAATTTGCATTCCAGGGGCTAAATATCACGTTATTGGGGTCGCTTCAACCTGCAGACATGAAAAATAACCCGTGGCAACAGTGATAAAGTAGCCCAATTCCACGGGAAAACCGCAGACTTGGCAACACTGTGACGGATAGTAATGTCTACAACGGACACGAGTGCTGACTGCACTAATAGTAGTAAGGCTTTCCTCTGTGTATACATATCTTTACAAGTACAATTTTAGCTGTATTATTTGTGTCCCCTTCAAAAATTGCTCTTGAGAAATTTTATATTTATTGTCCCCCCCCAACTGTTAGACGAAATTTACTCCCCTGGGTGTATTGTTGTCCTGCATCACATGAGATAAACTTGAATTAAAGGGGTCACATGATGCAATTTCAAGTTTGCCTTTCTCTTTGGAGTGTTACAAGCTGTTTGTGCATAGATAAGATCCCTAAATTTGCAAAGACTAAATTCTATATAAGAGATATTCTTTATAAAAGTTAAGACTGGTCCACGCCCTTCTAAAAGCCTCCCATGCCCCCACATGTCTACGTCACATATAAAAAGAGAGGAAGTGAAACATACTCAGCAGACAGGCGAAACACTTGCGAGGTCTGTTTTAATTGTACCCTCCTGTGTGCTTTCTGTGGTGTTTGTTTTGTCACGTACAGGCATGAGGTGGGAGGAGAGAGATGGTGAACGTGTAGTTTCTATAGGATATGATATGATGTGATGTTGTGTTTCCTCAGGAGAGCAGTATGGGCAGTTCAGCAATCAGAGGGCAAAGGCATGAGTGAAGATGACCTTAAAAGCAGCCAAAAGTGAGTATGCAAACACACACATAAATAGTACAGGGGTATTTGGTGTGTCGGGCAGGGTACACTTTAAAAAGCTTTTTTTCTGTGTAATCACATATAAATTGATAGACTATATGGAAAATATGTAATATGTTTTAAATCATTTTGTGCAAAAAAAAAAGTTATTTCCCTAGAATCTGAACACAAAGAACCAGGACCTCAGACCAAACTGAAAAAAAAAGAAAAAAAAAAAAAAAAAAAATAATATATATTATATTAGATTTTTTTTTAATTTTATGGTACATCCATCTGTTCCACACTCTTAAAACGATGATGATCTGCTGACTTTCTCAGACCAAATTGCTAAAACTTTCCGTTCCTGCTGATGCTTTATTCAACATTAGGAAGATCAGGCCCTTTAATCCAGAACATGCAACACAACTCCTTGTTAAAGCTCTTGTTCTATCCAGGCTGGACAATTGCAATGCTCTCTTGGCAGGTCTTTCAGCCACTTCTATCAAACCTTTACAATTAATCCAGAATGCGGCTGCAAGATTAATTTTTAATGAGCCAAATATAATGCACGTCACACCTCTGTTTATAAATTTGCAGTGGCTACCAATAGCTGCTCGCATTAAAATTCAAGGCATTAATGTTTGCCTACAAAACCATCACTGGCTCTGCACACCTTTACCTAAATTCATCACTTCAGACTTATGTGCCTCTAGAAGCCTGCGTTCTGCAAGTGAACGGCGTATTATTGTGCATCTCAAAGAGGCACAAAATCACTTTCATTTACTTTTTCATTAACTGTTCCCTCCTGCTGGAATAACCTGCCCAACTCAATCCCAGCAGCTCAGTCCTTAACCATCTTCAAGAAACGACTAAAAACACATCTGTTCCACCTTTGTTTGACCCTCTAACTCTAACACTTTCCATTCGATTTTTATAAAAATTAAAAATAAACACTTGATTTCTAATATTTTTGAATTCTATCTGTTTTCTTTTCATTTTTTATACAATTAACAAAAGCAAAAAAAACTCTAATACTAGCTTGCTCTATTCTTTTTTCTATTCTATCGGTTTTCTTTTTATTTATTATAATTATTAAAACGTCCCAGGTTAAGCTATGTAACACATGGTCCAGAGGGAGGGAACGAGAAGCTGCAGTCGGAAAACGCTAGGGGCAACGCTTCAGCGGATACCAAGAGATGAATCATATGTGAATCAGCGACCGATGGGCGAGGACAGGTGCGCGGCGCGGGGACCCCCCCCCGTTATGACCAGGAAGCTTTAAAAGCACGTGAGGTTCCGCCGGCGCTAGCTTCTTAGGAGTGAAACAAGCTCTAGTAGGGATGCCGGAAGTACGGCCTTGCGACGCAGCGTCTCGTTCCATCGGGGAACCATGGTCACATACGTAACCTAGAGACGTTCCCCTTCAGGAACGAGACGCGGCGGGGAAACGCTAGGGGAACGAGATGTCCACGCCGCCAGACTTGCAAATCCCTGTCTGGTGTGAAAGGGCACGGCTATGGCAAGTGAATAGAGGGGCCTGGATTGGCTCGCAAATCTAGGTCATAGAACCTGATGAAAGTGAGGGGCGTAGACCATCCTGCAGTGTTGCAGATGTCCTGCATAGGAACACGTGCCAGAAAGGCCTTGGAGGCCGCCACATTTCTTGTTGAGTGAGCCTTGACCCCCAATGGTGAGGGTAGATCAGAGGACTCATAGGCAACAGTAATGGTATTAATTATCCACCGGCTGAGGGTCTGCTTGGAAGGAGGATGACCTCTCTTAGGGGGACCCTAGCACACAAGCAGTTGGTCCGCCTTTCTCCACAGGGCAGCTCTGTGGACGTATGCATCCAGTGCTCGCAATGGACACATACAATTAAGCTTGCTGGTCGGGCTCCCGAAAGGGAGGAGGACAGAAGGCCTGGAGTACGACAGGCCTTGGTGTAGAGGAGGGGACCTTAGGGACATACCCCGCCCGAGGGTACAAAAAAGATTTGGCCAGACCGGGCGCAAAGTCGATATAGGAAGGGGCCACTGAGAGGGCCTTCAGATCCCCAACTCTCTTCAGAGAAGATACAGCTAAGAGAAACACAGTCTTTAATGTAAGAAGACGCTCCGATATATCCTCGATAGGCTCAAAGGGAGACCTACAGAGAGCTTCTAACACCACAGCAAGATCCCAAGGAGGGACACGAGATCGTACCCGAGGCCTCAGCCTCATCACACCGCGAACGAAACGTGTAACCAGAGGGTCCTTGCCCAACGAGTGACCACCAAGAGGGGTTTGTGGGTCTAGGTCGCTATGGCAGCCACAGACCTTCAGGGTGGATATCAGGGGGTTAACCCCTGCCGGAGAGAAACGGGGCGTCTAAGATAAGAGAATGGGCCTGCAAGAACTCCATTTAGGGCACTGTACCATCGGGCAGGTTTAAAGCGGGCAAGCGGCGGTCGCCGCCACCATTGCAGTGAAGAGCCTCCACGTCAGGGCGTTCCGTTTCTCTAGTGATGGGAGATCTTAGATTGGGAGGTATGTCTCAACAACCTCGGTTGAAGAGACCAGATTGCTATGATGTGCCCCCTCAGGGGGCAACACCCACCAGCTTCACAAAATCTGGCGGGGTGTGTGAAATAGCATAACCTACCGCCTTGGGAGAGGAGATCTCTCCGACGAGAAGCTCCCATGGGAGTGACGTCGAGGAGAGAATCAGTCCGAGAATAGAAACCCATACTCGGCCCGCCAAGAAAGGGCTACTTAGCAATAGAAGGACCCGTTACGACGTATCTATAGAACTCACGGGAGCAGCGTCCCGCGATCGGGGGAAAAGTAAAAAACACAAAAAAAAAAAAAACGAATGTTATAAAAAAAAAAAAAACAAATAAAAAAATAAAGCTAGACGAACACAAAAAAAAAAACACAAGAAAACAAAAAAAAAAAGAGTAGAGAGGCAAAGTAAGGACAACGTATAGTTACTCTAAAACGCAAAGCAGAATCCCACAAAAAACACAGCGACCCACAGATTCGAATCTCATGTAATGTTGGCCAGGATAGATTATAGAAAAAAAAATGAAAAAAAAAAACTAAAAAAAAAAAAATAAACAGAAAAAAATAAAAAAAAAAAAACAAGAAAAAACAAAAAAAAAAAAAGAAAAAAAAAAAAAAAAAAAAAAAAAAAAAAACAAAAAGAAAAAAAAAAAAAG
>JADLZN010007544.1:298110-505678 GCA_018155175.1 Sinocyclocheilus anophthalmus
CCATGGTCACCATGACAACTAATCATGAACACTGGTTTGATGCCCCAAATAGAAGAGCCCACTCTTGTCCCAAGAAAAGCAGATAGGATGGACTGTGGTTCAGTGCATTATAGAAAACCGTTCTTTGGAATGAACCCTATTTTCTTCAGGCCATTGAGGATAATGATGGTCATTGTTATTGTCTTTGAATTCTTAGACTCTTTTTAGTATCTTGTGAGGTGACCCTTTCCTGATCCTCCCTTTTCACTATATGTAATCTTACTTTGTTTAGTATCTATGAATTTGCCTTTGTATGATCGAAACAAGCGTGAATATTATATATTGGTACATAGGCAATATATATTAGGCCCTGAGAATCGTAATAATTTCGATTAAGTCCATTTGCAAGTCCATGCTTTGAGAACAAAGGGTCGTAAACCCTCCAGCAATTGCCACCTCCCGCTCGGAATTTCCATTTTGCTCATTGGACAAGCCCATCTTGAAAAGCGGAGATCTTCTCCGACCTTACAGGCCTGGGGAGGGGATGGCTTCCCCCAGGGACCCGCCCAGGTCGGTGGTTCAGGGGATGCTAGATCGACAGATGTGAGAACGCTCCAGATACCCAAAGCTCGTGCCAGGCTCCGTCCTAGTCCTTTTCATTCATCAAGTGACTCTGACTCAAACTGGTTTTTTTCATCAACTAATTTCAGCAAGATTTTGGGCCTTAAGATTGCATCAGGAATTTTTTTCAGACATACGCAAGTATCAAACTTAGTCGATTTAATTGATGCATTAAGTATCAGTTACACCTTGTTACAAGGTTTGTTTGAACTAAGAATCTGACGTTTTCCCTCTGGTTTTAGATCTGCTGAATATGCAAATGGTTTCATAACTTCATTCCTTATTTCTCTCCTCTTTTCTGCTTAAGCTTTAACCCTTTCCTATTACCAACATTATGCGTATGTGTGTGTGTGTGTATGTGTATGTTAAACCGGCTTAATGTGTTTATGTAGTATTTTAGACTAGTTTAAGGTTTATGTAGTTAATAAAACCTTACTTGTATCACACTTGACGTGTTCATTGTTTACTCATAACCGGAGTCAATAATCATGCGGATTTACGTTACAAACTTATAGAATTGTACAGTAAGAAGTTTATTTCCTTTAACCAGGAAATTAACATTCTTAAAATTGACAAGACAGTTGACCCTGACAGCTAAATATCTACAGCGGATCTAAAAATATTAATAATTAATCATAATTAGTTATGGTTAATTATTCATATTTCCCATGAGCTGATTTGCTACAATAGTTTGACTGGAGGAAATGTCAAATGGTGACAGAAATCATGTAAAGAAGAGACAGATTCATCCTTACCGTCCGAAAAGTCTATTTTGGAAAACTTGATAGTATCTATAAACCTATAAACTCTAGAGCCGTTATGTAAACGCCAATCAATGACACTGCCTCTGCAAATATGCAAGTAAGAACATTAACCTGAGATTTAGGGATGTCCAGTGTGAAACGTCACTTTATGAGTGCCTGGGATTAGTTGTTAACCTGGGGTAGATTGTGAGCAGTGGAGCAAGATAACCAAGGATTCCCTTTACCCGGTTGGCAGTTTTATATTTATACAATACATGGATTTTAATTAATGACCTGTCTCTCTGCTTCTCGTTCTCTTCCAGCATGGTTTTTAAGACTCCTCCCAGTTGTGCTCTTCTTCATCTGTTACTATTGCTCCCAGTTCTACTTTGAGAGGTTAGTAGTACCCTCACCTGCTCCACATGCATTATCTTTTCATTGGTTATTATTGTTTTTGATCTTCTCAGGCTGAGATATGCAAAAGCTTTCAAGGTGTACTTATGCTAACTACTGATTTTTTTTTCTTTACTTTAAGCGATGGAGGCAGCGGAAAGTACCCTCAGCCCACTGTTTCTCTATGTCACAGCTATCGCATGAAGAGAAAGTGGGAGAGCCTAAAATTGAAGTATGTGACCTCATATTCACATATGACCTATTTTGGGGAAACTACTTTGAAACTGTAGCTTACCGAGCTTGAAAAATGAAAAGTTTCTGTCATCATTTACTCACTCACATGTCATTCCAAACCGGTATGCCTTTCTCCTTTGTTTCTGTGGTACATAGAATGAGATGAAATACAGTGGAAGTCAATAGTAACCTAAACGTTTTGGTTAACAACATTTTTCAAAATGACATGAAGATGAGCAAATTATGAAATAATTATTTTTGCAAGTACAGCAGTATTCATCTGATGCCAAACTTGATTTAATTAGAAACCTTACACTTTTAAGTTGTCAGTCATTTTTGTTTAGTTTTTATTCAATCTGAGTGGTTCAAAACTTGACAACGTTTTTAGAAATACAATCTGAACAAACAAACAAAAAAACATGGCTGTTTGCAGTCAAATTTCCTAGGTACCAACCTAAGAAAAGAATTGGAAAATGCATTTAAAAAAAAAATGTTTTGAATAAATCTATTTACCAGATGCATAGTTAATAACAAACACCCACCACAGATGGATGATCTAAACCCTCACAGAAATTATATATATATATATATATAATATATATAATAAATAGAGTCTTTTTTTTCACCAGAAGGCGCACTGCACAAATACATGATACACTTCCATCTTTTGACAGTAGTACATTTTTGCAGTAGAATTTTGCACATTTGCTCATACAAATGCTGGTGAAATAGAGGAATTTACTGATAAATAAGATCTACGTAATATCTAAATGACCTAAAAAAAAAAAGGGAAGTGCATAATTTTGTTGTTACCACTTTTCTACACTGTTATTAAATTTAGGTTTCATTCTGCATAAGTTACGCTCTTTCTGTCCCTGGTCAAAAATGACCACGAATGGCCAAAATGTGACCTTTTTTGAAAAGCTTCGGAGGGTTAAATAGCATTTGAATAGAATTATTACAAACTTGCATGCTGCCTCTTGCGGATTGGCATCTGTTTTTTCTGTATTGTATTGTTCTCCGTGTTATTAGTGTACACAGCTGGCCGCTCGCTCCCCATCTGAGCATGCAGTCTCACCATGCTCCATTTGGGGTTTCACCTTTTGCTTGTATTTGTGTATTTATTCTCCTGATAGAACACCATCAGATCCGGCTGCGTATGCCGTAGTCTACTGGAGACCTTTAACAGTGTGCTGGACGTTGTTAATGTCAGTGAGATTTAATGATTTAACGATCGTCCCTGATTCACGTTGCTGTCAGATCTAGGAATTCCTAATGTTTCAGTGTTTAAACCAAAACTGCAGCTTGCTCAAAAGACAGATCAGATTTTTTGTTTGTCAAAAAATGAGCGGCCTACAAATAAACAGCTTATGAATTTCATGCCATGCTATTTTGTTACCAGATTTTGGATTCTATCTTTTTATCAACTTGGTTTATTTCAAACCGCACAGGTTTTGTATTTGTTTGTGGAACTGATTGATCATAGGGCTTCATTAATCTGAGCTCATGCACCTCAGTTTTTGACAAAATATTCCACAAATAATGCTTTTTTCACTCAAAAAGTGATAATATTCACACAATGAATATTTACAGTTTTTATAATGGATTTGACTTTAGGATTAAAGATGTGGGGTAATTAAATCTATACATAAAAAAGTAAATGTCTAAAATGTATTTGAGTCTGTCTTTTGTTTCACCGACACAGCATGAGCCGGAAGACTGAGCTCTTTCTAAAGCTGGAGGATTTCTTCTGGCGGGAACATCTGTCAAGCTGAAGCTCTGCCCTATGGTATTAAAGGCAGCGGTATGTACAGTTACTCCGCTCTCTCATAATCTTTCCTTTAATACAATGGTTAAATCTGCTGCAAAGTCATTAAGCTAATGCTTATGTTAAATCTGGCTTGAGGACATGATCGCACAAATCTTGTTGCTGAAACCTCACATGCCCTCGAAACCTTTCAGGCAACATAATATAAAGACGTTTATTTGTTGGTTCTGTGCTCGGCATGCTTTTACTGTACGCTGCTCATCACTCTGCATGCAATCCATTCATGTTGATACATTCATAATGATGCACTTTGTTCAAATTCTTTCTTCTTTCTCTCTGCAGAGCTCCTGCTTCTGAAGGTCTTGGCAGTGACTTCCAGCTACATAATGCCAGCAAACATTGAGAGGTGAAGTAGGGCCGAGCTGCTTTCACGAGTATCTGAACTCAAGCACCCATAAGCTTGCAGAAAACCCATTCCTCAGAGTCTCTCATCTGCTTCGGTTGCTTATGACGTGTTGCAATCTGGCATGAATTACAGCATGTATTACAAATTAATTACAGTAATGCTCTTGCTCATGTTCAAAATGATCTTGCTTAATATATAATAACCATTAAAAAGACAGAATGACAGTCTTTTAAAAGGATAAGTAAAACCTAGCAGCTCCTACCCAGTGACGGCTGAGAGTGGCTCAATATGCATGTGTTACTGTGTGTGACTAAATATAAGTGTTACTCACAATCCTGTTACCAAGTTAGTTTAATTTGTACTTTTTCATTTAATCAGTTTTGTCTTTTAATTTTGATGTGTGTCTAATGTTAATTGCTAGAAAATAAAATCACATTGAGAGTTTTAAAGGAATAGTTCACCCACAATTGTTTTTTTTTTTTTTAAACATTCTCACTTCATCCCGCTAGGCCATCCAAGATGTGGATGAGTTTGTTGCTTCATCAGATTTGGAGAAATGTAGCATTGCATCAGTGTCTCAGCAATGGATGCTCTGCAGTGAATGGGTGCCGTCAGAATGAGAGTCCAAACAGCTGATAAAAACATCACAATAATCCACAGTGAGGGGGGTAGGGGGGGGCACCCCACTGTCCAGTCTAGCAGTTAATGCTCTGTGAAGACAAAAGCTGCATGTTTGTAAGAAATAAATCCATCATTAAGACATAACATTAAAATGTTGCTTCTGGCTAAAATATGAGTCCATTATCCATAATAACACTTCCTCCAGTGACAAAAGTCCATCTCCTGTTGTCTCTCATATCAAAATCCACCCACGTATTTGTTTATAGCCGTTTTGGACTGTTTTTGCTCATAACTGATGCTTGATCTGTGCAGATTTCTCTCCTGATTCAGACGAGGTGAGTTATCCAGTGGAGAAAGCATAGACGGACCTTATACTGGGTCCAGAAGCGATGGTTTAAAGTTAAAATCGTCTTAATGGGTGGGATTTGTGTTTCTTTAGCCTCTATCAACAAGATTCACACTTGAACTGGACTGTATTTATTGTGCGGTGGATTAATTGTGTGTAGTGTTTATAATTCTCAGCTGTTTGGACTCCGATCATTCTGACGTGCAGCCGCTTCATCAGATGATTCCTTTTATCTGAGAAACTGATGCAATGCTACATTTCTCCAAATCTGATGAAGAAACAAACTCATCCTGATCTTGGACGGCCTGGGTGTGAGCACATTTTCAGCAAATGTCCATCTTTGGGTAAACCATTCCTCTAAATTGTATTTACACATTGCAAAAATGGCCAATTTATTAGAAAATGCATAGAAAATAAAATTGCTTATATAATGTTTAGGTTCACAAGCAACCATTTCTGAACCTAAACACCTCATTTCACTTCAAAATACATTTCTGTGGCCTTGATTGTGTATCGTATTCATGGAAAGTGCTCTGTGTGTCAGCAGTTTAGATTGCAGGACGTGTGCAGTCATTGGAAACGGCTTTTCCATAAAAAACAGTTCACTGGGGGATATCATTAACAAATACGACGTGGTGATCAGGTAAATAAAACCTCCACCTCTGTTTGACCTTTCAGTGTTAATTTAGCATTTAAGACTCCTCCGATCTTTAAAAGAAGTCTCTTTTCTAATATACGTCTTCAGAAAGTTGTAGTTTGAGCTTTTTAGTTCATTTCTCCTCTCCATCTCTTGTTTTTCCATTGTCCATTGAATATATTTTTCTTTCGATGTACAGCGTGAAAGCCTCTCCATTAGTCTGGCTTGTATTTTGCATTGTTGTTTTATTGTAAGTTTGTTGAGTGGCATATAATAGGCTCACTTAACAGTACCTCCTGCAATTAGAGCTCTGCTTGGCTACCGTTTCTCGACCTTTGTTGCTCGAGCCGCTTTATAGCCTTGGAATGAACAAATGCCATTTTATTTCTTGTAAGCCTCTAACAAACGGAGTGTGTTTTTCCATGGTCTCCCGGCCTCGCCGTGTTCTCAGAAGCTAATCGCGGCGGGGGAGGAGAGCCGAGCCACTTGACATTTGGTGTTGAGTTTCAAATCCTGATGCTTCGAAGTGCGACGTAATCTCATTTGTGAGAAAAAGGGAGGTTTTTCCTGCAAGGATTCACTCCCATGACAAATAACATGTAATGAGGGGGTTAGTTGATAAGGATGTGCTTTTAGTGTCTCGCTCCAAGTCCATGACATCCATGAAACTGTGGAGAGCAGTACTTCAACATTTGAACACTTTGTTTTTGTCATTGTTCGTAAAAAACAAAAATTATTATACTATATATATAGATAATGGGTCAAAGACTTAATATGTCCGCATCACAAGTAAATTTACAAAAGTGTCTGTTTAATGTCCATAGAAAAAGCACACATTAATGCGCAAGTAAAGTGGACAGACATAAAGTGGTTCAAATATACGTTTCCTGAAGAATAATAAATGTTCAAACATTTGATCTGAAACTATTGTCTCTATTACAGTCCATGAGACTGCGTAATGTAAAAATTCAAACCAACATAGCTTATTCTGCTCTGTCATATTGAAATATTAACCACAGAATAAGGGGCATGCATGTGCAATTTTATTGGGTTGTAAATGGTAGAAAAAAGTTTCTTTCTTACTGTGACAAAGGGTCTAAAACCTCAGCATAGTGGCACATTTAAAAAATGTGCAAAATAGACAACTAATACTTATTGTTTAGGTGTGAGAGTGTAATTTGTTTTTTAATATTGTCAGCATGAATTTTTGTTGTCAATAGTTCCTGATCTATTGTGTACACTGAATGACATTTCTTGCAGGGAAAAACAAAACACAACGAACAATACAATTACATCTAACATAGAAACTTTCATTTTATTTATTTGACGATATCTTTTTTTTGTGCTGATTGTATTTTTAAAGCAGTATTTGTGTTGTTTTATAATGCTTAAACCCTTTTTTCATCCTTTTTTTTTTTGAACCATTATAACTACTATATAAATATAATTCATTTATTTATCAAAATACTTGTAAAACGTGCAGATAAATCTTCTTGGAAATATTTAACAATTTAAACTAGCCTGCTTTTTTGTTTTTTTATTTAAACGTCTTTCTGTCAATATTACAATGGCACTGTGTGTTCAAAGTAATAGCGAAATAAATGAAATATAATATAAGTAAACATAATAGGTTTGAGGATCAGTATTGACAGTGAAAGACATTTAGAAGGTTTACAATACAGATTATACTTCAATAAATGGATGTTTGCTTCATGTTGGCGTTCATTCTAGTCAATCAAAGAATGCTGGAAAAATAACAGTCATTAATCGCTTTCTCCCCCAAACGGTTATGTGCAGCACAAACTGTTTTCAACATTGATATAATCAGAAATGTTTCTTGAACAGCAAATCATCAGATTTTTGTTTAAAACGCGTAATCTTTCTTATATAGTATATTATAATTTATATAGTATAGCAACTACTAGTATTATAACGGATACTATATACTGTTTTTCGGTACTACAGCATTGTCAGCGCATGACTAAGAACGATTATTATATTTTAATGTAACCCTGAGTATCATTATGTATGAGTGCTATGAAACCGCTTATCATAGAATGCTAGTGCAGTACGTCCCAACTATGATTTAAAAACACGTTAGCATATTTACGAAGTGCAATAGAAATGACATTTCCACGTATCATTATTTAGTTCCTGACTACTGCATGGCTAGTATTCAGCTGTAACTTAGACTACAATTAATTGTTGGCATTACATATAGGATGTACTGAAGTCCCTAATTACGTTGGCTCAAAAAAAGGCAACTTAATTTCTACTAAAGCCATTGCTTTTAATATAAATTTAAACTATAATTCAATTGGATTTATTTGTAATTAATATGCTATTAAGTGTCTGAAAACATTACATTCGGTTCACACTAAAGTACGGTATATTCTTTTAAAGTTTATTATTTCCATAATAAGAGCTCATTAAAAGTGTGGTGACGTTTTAAAGGGTGGCTCTTTCAGTCTTGAACATGCTTGACCTTTATTAATCAGAGGAGACTCTCCCTTCCCAATGCTGGATGTTTTGGCAGTTCATCTCATTATGTTGCCATTATTTGTTTGCGGAGCCTTGACTACTGCTTGAACAACTGAGCGTTGCTTCTGGACATCTCAAGAATGTGCGCTAATGGAAACAAATTAGACTTACCTGGTGTGTCAACACGCCACCACACACACTCAACCACCGACCCACACACACACACTCCTCTCACTCACCTACACACACACACACACACACACACTTAACCACATACCACATGACACACACACACATACTCACACACACACACACACAGAGACACACACTCACACACACACACACACACGTTGTGTTTTCATGTTTTATGGGGACATTCCATAGGCGTAATGGTTTTTATACTTTACAAACTGTATACTGTCTTACTCCTTGCGCTCTACCACCTACACCAACCCTACCCCTAAACCTACCCCTCACAGGAAACTTTCTGCATTTTTAGATTTTCAAAAACTTAATTCTGTATGATTTATAAGTTTGTTTCCTCGTGGGGACCTCAAAAATGTCCCCACAAGGTCAAAATTTACTAGTATTACTATTCTTGTGTGATAAATACACACAGACACACACACACACACACACACACACACACAAAGGTTATGGTGAGATGTATTGCGGATTTTGAGGTCCTCCTACTCACAAGCTCGGTGGTCATAATAATGCACGATGCACGAACAGATTTAGTTTGGAAAAAATTACTGTGTTAGGCGATTTCATATTTCTTTTTCTCTTTTTAACTTCCTGCCAAGGCAGGAAGCTTTTTTAGAACAACTTTAGCAAAATCAAAGGCAAAGGGTGTGAATTAGGTCTGTAAATGTCTTTATGTATTTTAGCTTTCACTTGCTGGCACAGGGAATAATGGGAAATGCAATTTGGCTGCACAAGCCTCATAAATCGGCTAAATGCGTAGTGTTTTCTGCCAAGCTTTACCACTCTTCCTCATCAACTGCACAAATTGTGTACAAACTACATTGCATGGTCAATATTCATAAATTGTGCCCAATAGCAATTTGTCTCTGTCGTTACACTTTTCATTAGAATTGCATTATCCGTACACACACATATTACACAGCTCTGATTTTATGATGTTAAAAAATATCAATACAACTTTCCATCACACAGTTTTTTTTTCAAATCATATAAATGTATCAGCTTCAATGCACTTATCAAAATAACAAAAGCAAATCTCAAAACTTTTAATGACAAAAGTAATTGGTATCATTGTAAAAATGTATCAGTTGTATCAACATAAAAACAAAACTATCATTTGACTTACAATCTACAGAGGAAAAATATGTTCAAATGCTTCATTTAATGACAAAGAACTTTAAACATAGGTTTATAAATAAGCTTTTTTTCTGTCTCTGTTTGGATGCTGTAAAACATTTACATGATGTGGCACAAAACATCTGGCTCATGCTTGCATTTTCTTCTGTCACTGGCCATAATAAGCATGAAATAATGTAATGCATGTGAAACAAATAGTTGTAATGTGGCTCAGAGGAAAACAGGAATCATGCATTTGTGTTGTTTTTCTGCTGAGTAAGCAATGATGCAAGACTTCTTCACCTTACAAATGCAAAAAAGGCTACAAAATGCATCATCTTTTGTGAGAATGCATGAAACAGACACTATGTTTGGAATCAGCACCCTCAAATTAGTAAGAAACACGCACTGGATCTCATTCAAAAAATACGATGCAGGAAAGAAGCAATGCTCATTCTGACTCGCCAAATCTGATTTGACCTTTGACCTTATTATATATTGCTCACGTATCTTTCTGTGTCAGGCTGAATGACGCCCCAGTCAGAGGCTATGAGGAGGACGTGGGTAACAAGACCACGTTACGTCTGTTTTATCCCGAATCCGCCTCCCATAACCCGGGTATCCACAATGACCCGGACACCCTGCAGGTCCTGGTTCCTTTCAAACAGCAGGACCTCCGCTGGCTCAAAGAGATCCTGTATGATGAGAAGAGGGTCAGTCTGTCCCACCGTTTTTCTTCATGTGCCAGCATGCACCAGATTTCCCAGTAATCATGAGGGGCTGTGCTCGATTTAGGTCCGAAAGGGTTTCTGGAAACCTCCTCCCCAGATCTGGCTCGGCCGGGCCAGTCAGATCCGTGTCCTGGACCCATATTTCCTTCGCCTAACAGCCAGCAAGCTGCTTCAGATCATTTCCCTGCAACCGCGCAGACAACAGGTGAGATCTGCACACATGGCCAGGATTCAGGGAACGAGAAATACTCTTATTGCCATGGAAACGCTCTTACTTTGGCAGAACAGATGTTCCAAATAATAGATTACTTTTGGTGTCATCTCAGACATGGATATAGTGCCATTTACATATTTGATAGTAATGAAATGTTTATAATGAGAATTTTGGTCCAAAACCGGAAGAGTTGCCTACATAGGCTGCATTTTAATGCATCATATATGTGACCCTGCTGGACCACAAAACCAGCCATAAGGGTCGATTTTTGGAAATTGAGATGTATGTATCATCTGAAAGCTGAATAAATGGTTTGATGTGTGGTTTGTTAGGATAGGACAATATTTGGCTGAGATACAACTATTTGAAAATCTGGAATCTGAGGGAGCAAAAAAACTCTAAAGATGACTTTCTCAATATTTAAAGTTATCCAAATGAAGTTCTTAGCAATGCATATTACTAATCAAACATTAAGTTTTGATATATTTTCAGTAGGAAATTGACAAAATATCTTCATGGAACATGATCTTTATTTAATATCCTAATGATTTTTGACATAAAAGAAAAATCTATAATTTTGACCCATATAATTATTGTTGGCTATTGCTACAAATATACCCCAGCGACTTAACACTGCTTTTGTGCTGCAGGCTCACATTTGTATTCTTGCATTAAAGTTGCCTACATTTTAAGGCAGGAAAAAAGCATACATTTAATAAAGTTTTTTAGAGAAAAAAAATAATTAGATAATAAAAAAAAGGATTATACTAAAAAAAATGCTAATACAAATGTATTATTCTTTTATATAATATTTATAAATGTATCAAACATAATTCCATTGAATTAAAGATTCATTATTCTATCCAATATATTTTAAACTTGAAATCAGAACTGAGTCACCTGCACTTTGCCTGAGGAACAATGTATTTGCATTATGCAAAACACAAAGAAGCTTCTGACTGCAAATCGTCCAGGTGGCAGTGGAAGACGTGACATTGTTTAGCAGACGGATTCTGTTCAAATGTTTGGGGGTTGATAAACTTTTTAATATTTTTTTTGAAAGAAGTCCCATTTATATGATCAAAAATACAGGACAAATAGTACTATTGTGAAATATTATTACAATTTAAAATAGCTGTTTTCTATATGAATATAATGTATTCCTTTACTCCAGTCTTCAGTGTCACATGATCTTCAGAAATCATTCTAATATGCTGATCTGCTGCTCAAGAAACATTTCTGATTATTATCAATGTTGAAAACAGTTGTGCTGACCAATATTTTTTTGTGGAAACTGTGATACATTTTACTTTCCAAGGTTATTTGACGAATAGAAAGCTCAAAAGAGCAGAAATCGAAATCTTTTGTAACATTATAAAGGTCTTTACTGTCACTTTTGATCAATTGAATGTGTCAGTTAAATTCTGCTGTTCGTTTGCGTCGCTTACAGTAGTGAAAGTCAGACTATCATTTTTACAGATCGGCCTAAACCATAAATGATGCTGCGTTTAATAAAATCACAATCCAACTGGCCAGCGTTTCACTCAGCAAAGCCAGTTTTCACTCGCATGTGTTAATGTTGTATTCTGCTTGTTTGTCAGAGAGAGCCAAGAGGTTTGTTTCTGTCAATTATCTGTAGTGTAGTCCACGAGTGTCCTGATAAACCCACAGAGAATTACGATTAGTAATGTGTCTGTTTATTTCTGGTGCATGCCGGTAACAGCCTTGCACTTCCTCCCTCTCTCTGTGTCAGTCTGTCTTTCTTCATCATTTGGTCATCCAGATTTTTAAACTAAGCACAGTGAGTCAGTCAGGCTTAGACAAACACAAGCGCATTTATATCCTATTTCCCTTCAGGGTAATTTAGTATTTTTGGAGGCACACCCCTCCACATATTTCTGTCAGGCGGACATTTAGTCAGCATGATTGTAGAGACGGCGCAGACACACGTGCAACAGATGGAGCGTCTCGCTTCTTATATATTACATACACGGCCACTTCTGGAGCTGTTAGTGCAAGAAACGGACTGAAACCACAAATGATGTCTTAAGTTCAACTTCACCACACTGAAGGCCTAACTAGTTCTTAAGCTGGACACCGATTAGCATTAGCCGAAACCAGCACAGCCTTCCTGTCAGCCGTCAGTAGGAAATGCTAGCAGACCCGCTGCTTCTAAAATTAGAAGTACTGTGGAACAAGAAAATGGAAAATGTTTAGGGGAAATCATCAAGCTAGTCTGTGACTTAGTAGCATGCATTGTTTATTCAGGGTTCACACGGTCACGGAAACCATAGAACTTACTTTTAGCCAAGGTTATTATAGTTAACTAAAAGTAAAATTAAAACTAAAACCATTTTACTTGAATAGTCAAAGTTCTAAAAAGTAAAATCGTAAATAACCTAACCCTAAAAAACGGACAAAACAATACAACACAATTACTAAAACTTTAACAACATTTTAAATGAAAACGGAAAATATAAAAAAAATATTAACAAAATATACAAAAATATTACGAATTAAACTAAAATAACTGTGCTTCAGCTACCATGAGCTTAGTTTAATAATAATAGTAATAATAATATTATTTATTTATTTCAGGCACAAAAAAAAAAATAAGTATTTGGACACTGAAACGGGAAAGTTCAGCCAAAATGAAAATTCTGTCATTAATTACTCACCCTCGTGTGGTTCCAAACCCGTAAGACCTTCTTCGTTCATCTTTGGAACACAAATTAAGCTATTTTTGATGAATTCTGAGAGCTCTATGACCCTCGACTCGCACCCAAGCCAGCAAGAAAGACCTTCATTCTGGGCTTTTTATGTTAATACGATACATTTACTCAAGGTTATATGAAATTAAATTCTGTTTTTTAGACATTTTGTACATTTATTAATTTTGCAGATACTTTTGGCCGTGTCATTCATCTTCTACACCTTTTAGTTCATTGTAATGGGTAAGTTTAGGATTAGTAATTATATAACAAACCAAACATTAAGGATTTTTTTGTTTCTGCTTGCTCAATTTGGCTTTTGGTTTAGATTTTTTTACTTGCCCTGACAGGCTGCAAACTTAAAATTTTCACTTTTTTAATTAATTTAAATAAAAAATTCCTTATTTACATTAATATTTTTTTAAAACAGAATTTTACATATATGTATAATAAATTTGCCATTATAGTTTTATATTTGTATAACAATAATATAATAGATTTAAGTTTTTTTATACAGCTTTTTAAAATCAAATTGAAAAGAACCTTTGCATAAAAATGAGACATTTAATACATTTATGGTAGTTTTATTCATTTTGTCGATACTTTTGTCATCTCATGGCCTTAACAAATGAGTTCACTATAAAACTCGAGTTGAGAAATATAGTCAGATACACAAATATTACTCAGTTGTCTGGCCCCGATGTACACTTATAATTGATGGTTTATTTAAAATATTTTTGTCATTTTATTCCATATTTACATTAAATTTCACAAATTTCAAATTTGGTCTCTCTCGATCTGAGTACTGCTCTCTGACCTCCCATAGACGTCAAGGTACTACCACTATCAACGGTCCAGAAACGTAGCAGCAGACAACAGGGGTTCAACCGTAATTTTACGAAGTTACGAGAATATTTTTTGTATGCAAAGTAAACAAAATTATCGACTTTATTCAACAATTCGTCTGCTCCCCTGGTGCCATTTTGGAGAATATCCACTGAACATAAACAGCGTATGCTATTCTGTGTCAGCTGCGTCACGCGGATACATTTTCTACGTTGTTTACGCTTTGATTTGAACGAAAACAACGTATCTGCGTGACGCAGCCGACACAGAATAGCATACGCTGTTTACGTTCAGTGGATATTCTCCAAAATGGCGCTACAACAGGGGCCGAATTGTCTGATAAAGTTCTTTTTTTTTTTTCTTTTGCGCACAAAAAATATTCTAGTAGCTTTGTAAAATTACAGTTAAACCCCTGAGTTCACATTGGATATTTTAATGACAGAATAGAGTAATTAATGACAGAATTTTAATTTTTGGGTGAACTATCCCTTTAAGCTCCACTTAAATACTAAATACTAATATTTAAACAAAATAACTAAGTGATGCTAGTCCTGATTCTAATTTGATTCTATTTCTAATGAACATTTCTGAGACATTTTGAAATCAGTGCTCAAGTTCACAAAAAGGTTTATGACATTACTGTGAACAAGATCTACTAATGGTTGACAACTAGAAAGTGACCACAGGGCCAGTGGTGTTGCACAATGTTTACAGCCACATTTGGAACGGAGAGGTGATGAACTCTTGTTCTGCGGATGAACATGGTGAGAGAGTTTTGAAGCAGAGGCTGAGATGTGCGATGTCTTTGAGGAGATGTATGAGCGTGTTTTGTGTGGGAGCGCACAGATCAGTAGCTGCGGAAAAGCTAATTACTTGGAACGAGAGTGAGAGAGAGAGAGAGAGAGAGCGACAGAGAGAGACAGAGAGAGAGAGAGAGACACAGAGAGACAGAGAGAGAGCCAAGATGCATTACTTTATTTTACTACTGTAAGTGGAAAGTTTCAAAAGTTGGCAATAATTTACTGAGAATGCGTTTTAAATAGTTTATTGCATTGTTTTGATGGCAAGGTATGTGTTAAACGTTTTTAAGGAAGTCTAAAACCTCATACATTTTTTTTTTACAAGTACAGTTTTATGTCCCACTCGATGTTGACACATTTCCTATTAAAGATTGTGCAAGACATGAAAGTGCTGCTTCTTCTTCTTAAAACAAAAAAGCCAATAGGATATGTTACATCCCAGGCTTCTTCTGAGACCTCTACAAGTGGGACTATGGGAGAGCATTTGCTTAGACGTATTTGAACTACACAAAAGCAATAAAATGAAAGTAAAAGCTAAGATTTCATGGGGTCTTTAATCATTCATAGGAGAGTTAAAGAGTCTTCAGCCGCCCCCTGCAGGAGGACAAACACTATCAAACACACTTCTCTTGTTTCTCCATCAGAAATCAGTGCATCCCACCACTGGCATTCTGGCTGTATTTGTGGCTCTAAACTACTGTGACGTTGTGCACGTGGCTGGATTCGGATACCCAGAGTTCAGGAACCAGAAACAGCCCATCCACTATTATGGAAAGGATACGATGAGATCCATGAAGGTTGGTTTTAAAGCATCCATTTGCAATGGAAAAACTGAGCTGTGGTTTGTGCTTTGATTCTCATATATGTTGCCGTATATATGTAGCATTGCACTGCTTCACCGAATGTCGTTGTTGTTTCAGAATTCCTACCATGATCTCAATCAAGAGGCTCTCGTGCTTAAGAGACTGGCAGACCAGGGAGCTATTTTATATCTTCATCCTCATTCCTGACACCCAACATGAACACATATTAATACAAACATACATAAACGCATGTAAATATGGCACTACAGACAATATCTTCATCTTCGGACTGACTTGGACTGAACTGAAATTTCCAGCTCTCACGCCGCAGAGCTGTCAGTAGTCTCTGCATTTCTATGCGATTCACAAATTTTAGTCTGACCTCAAATATTTATAATTGATGAATCTATTCTGTTTATTGTTTTGTTTCCTTTCGGGAACTTTTTTTTTTTTCTTTCTTTTTTTTAAACCATCACTGGATATTTTGTGAACTTCTTAAGTATTTAATAAAATGAAAATATGCATCTTGTTTTTAGTTGACGATTTATAAGCAATACTCATAAGATCTCAACTGAACAAATGAAGACTGTCTCCTGCTTCTCAGATGTTTCTCCTCTGGAGTTTCAGACGAGATGTCTCAAATTGTGCTCGGATTTGTCAAGATACAAAAAGTCAGATCAAAATATGATTTCACATCAAAATCCATATGAATACAGCTCTGCACTCGTACTGTATGAGAGTACTGTAATTGCTTTTATTTGAATTAAAAATAAGGCATTTTATTGAGAACCTTCTGAGACCAAATTGAAACAAAAATGAACTCCATTAAGTCTGCTAATCTATACTTTTTGGGGGTTTTATTAAGAAAACTAAACGATACTACAAGAAAATGGTATTCAGATTTATAAAACAATCAGATTACAAAACAAAGGCTTAGAAACAAAATAATATTAAAAGTGAGAAGTCAAAGAAAGTGAAAAAATAAATACAACAACAGAACACATTATCTGTACATGCTTGAGAATAAATAATCATCTCCTAACTGCAAAAAAAAAAAATATATAGATATATCTATATGTCGTTAATCTTAATTTTTGACAGGACTTTTAGATAACTAAATAATTCTTAAAAACTGCAAATAAGGTGGGAAATAAATGTTGGATAAAATGCTTACCCACCCACTAAAATAAATAAATAAATACAACCACTCAATCAATCAATAAATGCAATAAAAAAATAAAATAAACTGCTTAACCCCCAAATAAATAATAATCCTAATTATTATTATTACTTAAAACACATAAGGCCTTCTTCATAGTTCCCGTATTTAATATCTATAAAAGACAAGTTCAGAACAGCAGTCTTTTTCTCAGATAGCCATATCTTCACTCTGCACTAAAAGGCACAAGATAATTTGCAAGCAGGAAAAAAAAGAGCTCTGTATTCTGAGTTACATAATATATGTACAGAGTGCACTTTTGAAAATTAAATTTAACACTACAAGGATAGATCAGCTAAATTTTTTAAGTGAATCTGTTTTATTTTGGGATGAATCGGATATGTCAAAGAAGAGGTTCTAATATATTTAAACACTCAGCAAAAATGTTGCTCTGTGCATTAGGGGTTGTGAAGTCATGAGCAATTCCTCACACCGCCTGAAGAGGGCGACTGATCAACGACGGCGTGAGCTCGGTCTGCTTACAGAGTCTGCATGCATGCACTGAAGCACATCATACGAACATGATGGCCTTATGTACACTCTCTGCTTTCTGCTTATAGTTTCGAAGGAGCTGTTTTTCTGTTTGAGTCAGCAGAGAGTGCCTGAATATGCTGCCAGACCCAGCCTCAGCCCTTCCAGCCCTTAATATGACTGATGTTTGCTCTCAGCAGCCCAAATAGATCTAGTGTGAGGGGAACTTTTGGTGTCATTCAAATGGATGTTGCAAACCATGAACCAGCAGCTTTCATAAACCAGAGCCATAACTGGAGGAGGCATCACATGTCCGTTCCAGACTGTTCTAGAAGGTACGCATCCCTCAGATACCTTGTTTCAGTCAATTTCTAGGCAGCTGCCCATGTATCCTTTAATCTCACAATACATTGCACCGAATTCAGTGGAAAAATCAATCCAAGATGGCGGAGAAAGTGAGAGAAATGTCAATAGATTCACTTTTTCTTCAATACTACATCTAGTATGTAATTGTATGGACTATCGAGATGCTCATGTCACAGTCATCAGCCCTTTTTGCTATCAAGTTCTCCATTAGTACACACTTATTTCAGTTCCGTGCCAGTACAGTGGTTTCGTTCCTCCTGCAGAATCAGTGCGGAACCTGGATGCATTGCTTTGTCACACCTGATTGGTCATCCCAGCCTGTTATGCAACACACTGTTACATAATCGAAGAATATCTGTTTATATGACAACCGAAAACAAGGTCAGTGCAAGTTATCAATGGGACACCTTGTTCAAACGTAGATGTGGGTATGCATATGTTTACATGCATCAGCCAGAGATCTGATTTAAAGAGTGCATGCTTTAAGCATGAAAATGTGGTTTTCACCAATAATGCAGGAATGTGCTTTGTCTTCAGTCAATGTTAGAGTAGTTAGTAGAGGTCTGCACATTTCAAATTCAGGTTTAAATGACCTGGTACATGACAGATTTGTCTGATATTTAAATGCTCAGCTCTGTTTCAGTAATCGGGATAGCTGCCTCGCATGAAAAGTATATGCAAATGCAGCTAGAAAAGCAGTTGCTCTTCAGTAATTTTCTCCTGCAGTACGGTGCTGCTGCATCATCATGATGCTTGCGTGGAATCTTTGGCTCAGATCCACAAATAACTGCTGATTTTTTCCATAATTGCAAAATCAGCTCTGTTTACACACTTGAACAGTTTGCATGCGCCAACAGATCTGTTTGATACTGTTGCTTTGTTGTTGTTGTTGTTGTTTGCTGAAGGCATTTGAATTCTGAAAGCATTCTTTGAACGTTAAAGACGGCGTTGAGAGATAGTGTTGTGTACCTGAACGCTGTATTGTGCTCCGCACACCCACACTCTCTTAAAAATTGTGCCAAACCTGAACTGGTATTTTTTCCCCATGTGATGAACCTTCCCACACGCTGTGGATTGCAGGGATTGTGCAGGTAAAAGCACACACACACACTGATAGCACAGCAAGTTTTGGTGAAGAGGTAGATATTGGGTTGCTATTTTTGTTCACATTCTGCTTCTGTTATCAGCAGCAGTACGTTTTGATGTCTAAAGATAAAGACTTCTGAGACACAAGTGAGAGAAACTGGGAAACGTCCAATTTTCCTGCCTAACTTACGGTTATTTGCACATGCATTTACATTTAGTCAATTAACAGATTATTTTATCCAAAGAGTCAAAAACACATTTATCGTTTAAAGTCAGTCAAGCAAGGTCTTTTAAAGCCCAGAAATAATAATCATATATATAAATAATAACTGAACATGAGGGCGCATCTGTTCGGTTCGTATTCTTCCGTTTGTTCTGTCATTAGAGTCTGTGCTTAGAGGCGTGTGGTGAAGCGTTGTGAAATCTGCTACTCTAATTGGGAAGGGTCCCCCCAAAAAAAAAGAAAACAACTATATTACTGATGCTCATTTTTTCCATGCTAGCATATTAGTGCACAACTTCACGTGCATATTTTAGACTAGGGTTTCGCTAGCTTTGAAAGCATAAGATCCCACCCTCACTGCAAATCACTCTCCAAAGCCACGCCTCCTCCAAAACACATGACCGCGCACAGGCATAAAATTTCTATATTCTGTATTGAATGCGCACCTGTAAAAGTATATTTGTATTCTATACTGTAATTTCAGAAAATATTACATTAATGAAATAAAAGGCCATATAAGTGCACTTAAAGAGAGACACTTTCATTACTACGATTCTTAACACAATTACACTTTTACAATGTTGATTTTGTAATAATGTCAAATTAAACGTTTTACTTAGATACGTTTTAAATCATTGTTTTAATAATCTTTTGTCGTGCCGCACAGAAGGACGCCTGTTCTTGTTGTGTTGACTAACTAAGACACATGCAAAGTACCTGATTATAATTCAACCGTATTTGATATTACATTTAATGTATTTTAAATGTGTTAAATCTCAACTTCATTACAAATGTGTATTTACAAATGTATTTAAATACTTTTTTAAATAGAAATGGCATTGCAGTATTTTTTTAGTTTATCATACATGCATGTCAGTACATTGAGCAGTAACTTTATATTTCAAAGACAATAGAAGTAATTATGAAATTACATAGATACTGAAACCCTACTTAAGTGGGTCCAACTAATTGCATTTAATGTAAATTTAAACTACAATACCTTGTCATTAAATTGTACTGCCGCTAAGTATCGAAACCTTTACACTTAGTTCTTTTGAAAGATATTATTTATGCAATAAGTGTGCAAAAAATGTGCTTTGTTTTTCACAAGCAAATTGTGTTGTTGAAGCACTGAGAATTATCTTATTTATTGTCTAAGTCTAGCGAAATTTTGCAAAAGGGCCGAAAATTGCTAATAGCATCTTCATTGCTCATCACGTCCTAAATGCGTTTCGTCTATGGCTCTTTTGCAACCTTGGATCTGTAGGTCCTTTGCACATCGGTTTCCACTCACACTCCTTTCTGCTTTGTCAACATTCATGACTTCTGTCTATCGAGCTGAATAATCGAATCACACGGGTCGGATATTATTTATGCAGCTCCACAGTGTCCTCATCAAGCGGATTTAGAAATCACTGCTTTGATTAGAGCCAGCGGGCTCCTCCTGCTCAACACGTCTCAGGCTCTCGGACCCTCATTGGTTTGTTTGTCTTCTTTGGCTGAGGTGTAGCACTGTGACACTGAACCTAGCTGTTCAGACAAATGCCCTCATGTCTTTGTTCAGTACACATCATTTGTATACACCAGAATGAGAATGCACAGTTAAAGAGCGCTACTGCCCTACACAGACAGACACGCACACACACGGATCTCATGTACGTTCACATACTTACTGTACGTGAAATTGTCATTTTCACTATAGATGTGAATGTTCCGTCAATTAATCAAACATTTCTCTATATTCTCATGTGTGTTATGTATTAGGTATGTTATGGCCTCTGACAGACAGCATGTTGAAGCCGCTCAGGCCGCTGTGTTCTCTCGATGATGTAGTCAAAACATCCAGTATAGTGTAGATTCCAGGAGATGAGTAAACTCCCTGGAATTTTTTGTCTAGGATTCTCATAAAAACTACAATGTATTGTGCATGTTTTTTTTTGACAGACAAAATGTTACATTCAGCTCTCTCAAATTTGTTGACTTTTGAGAATCAAGTTCTTTTTTTTTAACCAGAAAAGAAGTAGTTTTGATGCATAAAGTTGTTTTTATTGTCTCTTACAACAACAACAACAAAAAATGTAAATGTAAAATTGTAAAGAAAACTCTTGTTTATTACTTGGCAGATTTTGACTCACCTCAAAAAACATTAACATTTATTAGTTGATTGTATTACTCTTCTGAGAATAATAAATGACAATACATATGTGAATTATTAAAATTGTATAACATTTTATATTATATTATCTTACACACAATATATATACACACAAATTCCTCCAAGAAAAATGTAACTTATAGAATGAATAAATGCAGTAAATTTTCATATTCCATTTATTGTATTATTGTTAGATTTTGGATTTGCTTTATTTATTTATTTAATTTTGTGACAAAAAAAAAACTAATTTAATATGATGCAATTAACGGGTAAAAGCTGCATAGGCCTAATATCTGACTACTGGTGTTTGATTAGGTCAAACAAACATTTCTATCATATTTCTAAATGAAAACAGAAAATATACTCAAAACATTAAAGAAAAACTATAATAGTATATCAATGATACAAATGTGCACTGAAATGCCTATTTAGAAGAACCTTAAGAGGAAAACAATACAGGTCTACTGAAATTCGCATTTTTACACCTATATTATTAGGCTATGAAGTAAAGTCAGTCATTAAAAAAGAAGGGTCTTCTGCCGTTCTGATTCTCGGATACTCCTTAAGGAAGTCAGAGATGTAAATACAGTCAGTTCTCATAGGCATGTGATCCGTAACATGTTCTTTGAAGCTCTTTGTGTGTGGCCAAACACAGTGCAACATATTTACTGTAAATTGTTTGGTGCGGCTGATGCCAGGCTCTCGTCTATCTCACTGTGAGGTTTCTGTGTCATGGCAGTGCCATCGTTCTGCAGCAACACTCGTGACATGACATGAGCGTCCAACGGGTGATGATGGGTTATCCCGCAACACCACAGATGTCCTATATCCAAACATGCTGCGTTCAGTGCGTGCACAGGAGTTCAAGGAGTGCATTCCCAGAATTCCCTGCGATACATTTCAAATTTGATGTTTTTTTGTTGAAATAACTATGTTTCTTCTTAGTTTTTTAAAAATCAGATTTATAAAATAGGGTTGTATGTTACACCTAATGTTGTTAAATGAATGTTTATTGCATTATTTCAGTTTCATGTGTCACCATGATGGTGTTAAGTGTTTGTGTGAATGACACTGTGCACTTTCTATATATGCTATTATTTAAAAGCTGCTTGTGATGGACTTTGGTTCACCCAAAGGTTGGCACCTGCATTTGGATGGTTATCAGTGTATTACAAAGGTACAAAACAGATTTCAGTACTTCGGTAGGTTGGTATATTAACATTATTTCAGTTAATGAATGAAATTACGGTATTTAACTGTAAATTTAAGTTAAAACCGTAAAACCTAAAACATTGCTACCGTAAATTTTACGGAATTTTAGGTCCCATTTTATGTAATGTAGGTCCCATTTTGCTTTAATCTATATTAAATTAATTGCTAACTCCCATGCACGCCATCTATCAATCTGCACTAAAGTCAGGTTTGCTCAGGCTCAGGGATGACTTTTATTAATCTTATAGGAAATGATTATAGACCCGGTCCTGCATGAAAAATGTTATTATGATCAGTGTCTCTGAGACCCCAGAATAAGCTATCTATATATTTATCCGGAGGACAGATTCAATAACTCATCTCTTATCTTTTGTAGTGTTACTCTTCCTTCTCTCTCTGGAGTTCCAGGAATAAGAGCCCCAGGGGTTTTCCGTACACTAAAAAGGACAGAGAGCGAGAAAGACAGAGTCTCTGTGGACATGAAGATGACCCTGGGGGGAGAGACACACAGATACAGCTGCAGGACCGAGTCCCTGAGCTCCTGGACTCATCATTCACACACAAGCACTCACAGACATGTGCACACGATTGGCATTTATTGTGGAAATCTAGCTCTTACTGACACATTCCAGCCTATTGATTCTGAACGGTTTCATCCTATTTAATTCCACTCCATTGTAACTCTCATTTATTCTGAATACTGAAGAGAAATTAATTTCGCTACTACATGTCAGCTACCTCTCTTTAGAGTATTAGCAGACTGTTAGGTTAGGGTTAGAAAAATACTTGAACGTTACTTATAGTCAGTAAAATGTCTGTTGGGGACCATCAAAAGAATATATATATAAGCAGATATTAAGCTAATGACTGCTGGTTGACATATAGTTACTTATAATTAGTACAATGTCTAAAGTGGACTATTGAAATAAAGTGTAATTGTTCTTAGTAATGAAAGGTATAGTAAGGAAGTATAGTTCCTCAAGAGCTTTACAGTCGTGTGGAGGAGTGCAGACTCATATAGCAGCTCTGATGCATTCAGGACGGGACCAGAACAACACATACAGTACCTGTTGACCTCTGCTTTTCATGCATCATGAGAAATATTGGATTTTCTGCACGCTCTTCCTCACAGAGGGATGTCTACAGTTTGAACTATTTGGCTTCAGGCTACGTGTGTTCCTCTCCTACTCAATCTGCAGCTACATTTGTGCTTTTTTAAATAATTCTAACCTCACATGTGTATAACCTCCACTTTCTGTCAATCAGAGTGCAACAGTTGGGTAATAATCACATTTACTGTCTCCATAGGAAAATTGATTTTTAACAATAACTTATAAACTGTTGAAGACAGACAGTGTGAGCTATGAGGTCGTTAATCGATGGTATTTGGTTTTGTTGAAGCCCACATTATTTCAACGTTTTTTTTTTTACAACAATCTCACATATATTTGATTCTTTCTTTTCTTACTTTATTATATTGTATTTTATTGTGAAATGAATCAAATGTGTATAGGGAACATTGAATTGCTTTTGGTAAGCATCCCTTCAATATGAGTTACTTCCTACAATTTGGGACTTTTGATGAAGTGAGTTTGTGTTTTTATTTTATTTTATATTATTTTATTTTATTTTTGTTATTTATATAGTGCAAGTTGTACTATTTATCCCTTGAAATCTGAGGGAACTTAATGCTTTTGGTATTATACGTTAATATTAGGTATTCCTATTTTGGCACTTTGATTGATTTTTATTTATTTATTTTATTCTTATTGTGGCAAGTCACACTTTTCTTTGATATGCTGATGGTAAAATGTATTGCTTTTGGAATAATCATCACTTTATATTAGTTAATTCCCATTTGGCACGTTGATGATATAGTTTTTAGGTTTTTTTTTTTTTTATTTTATTTTATTTTATTTTATGTTATTTTATTTTATTTTATTTTTGGGGCCAATTTATGTATGTTTGTCTTATGAAAGTCTCAGTATATTTTCATAGTGCAAGTGCATTCTTTATGCTTAAAGGTTCAGGGAAAATTTAATTTATGATGATAATCCTCACTTTAATCGGAGCTACTTCCTACGATTTGGCATTTTGATAAAAATCCAGTAAATAAACTTGAATAAACAACAACAACAACAAAAAACAATGGCTCATGTCTGGCAGAGGTAAACGAATGTGATACGGCAACACTGGAGTGGGCTCTCATCCATCTATTGATGTCATAATTAAACTTTAACTAGCCTCAGTTTGACTGCTGAGTGAAAGATTGCATGTGTGAGAAGAAGAAAAGGGAATAAGTGATTGAAAGACAATTTCTCTCTTTCTCTCTCTCTTTCGGTTTCTGACAGCAGCACTCATTCTAACTCCAGTCCGGTCGAAATGTAATACAGATTAAACATTTGGCTCTGGTTGAGGTCGTAGTAAGTTTGTGATGAGTTTTGTAACTGCTTACAGTAGTTGTTTTCAGCAGAACCATGATACTGACGATAGCTTTTCTTCTTCAAAACATGCTGTGAATGTTCCTTCAGTCTCGTTAAACTCCTGCTGCGTGTGTACTGTGCTCACACGGGACAAAGCACACACGGCCAGCTCAGAAGGGGGGGCGGTGCATGACTTCAAGAGGGAAAGTAAACTGGTTTTATTGAATCATATCATTGAAATAAGTAAAAGTAAATGGTTTTCTTTTGCACTTTTTCTGTTTTCATATTTCTGTTCTCTGTGCAACTGTGACTCTCTGGAGGATTGAAGCAGCAGATGCAGAAGCAAGCTAATGTCTTCAGAGTAAACAGGCACAGGGCATTGTTTTTAAGAGAGAGAGAGAGAGAGAGAGCAGACCATGTGTGTGTGTGTGTGTGTGTGTTGTGTGTGTGTGTGTGTGTGTGTGTGTCAGAGAGAGAGACATGTTTGAGGTTTAATAAGACCTTATATTGTGATCACATATGTAACATTACCCTAATGCAATTGGCAGAAGCTTTGAAGAAATGTAAATTGCAATCAGTGTACACATTTTATCGGTTCATGCATTCCCTGGGAATCAAACCCAGGACCTTGGCATTGTTAGTATCATGTTTTGAGCATAACATATTTGAATGCATAACTATGAAATGATAGAAAAAAATGAAAAGATACTTTTAAATATGAAACTAAAACTGCCAGTAGGTGGCGGCAAATCACTGTCTTAATGAGTCATTGAATCATTCATTCAACCTATTCATTCAGGAATGAAACAAGGGTCTGTAAATATAAAAATCAAGAACTCACTGCAATACCTGATGCTTAAAGTTGCAAAATACACATTTTCCGCTAGCAAAAGTGGACAGATCTCTTACTCTCTAGAGGAAATCTGGCATCCTCTCATCAGTTCAGTTCAGCGCGTATAGTAGAGAAGGAAGGAATGGCTTATGTTCCATAATCACTGTCTTGGAAAAGGCATATGGTATTGCATAATTCAGAAGCCACAGAAGAGATTACATCACTGTAAAAACTGTAAAAAGAAACGGACTGGCAGCACAACAAAACAGTCTATTATTAACAAGGTCTGTTTCCTTTCCTTTTCTTTGTTCATTCATCCCAAATATAAAAACACAAGGTGTCCAGTACCACAAATAAGTAACCGCTACTGTGTTTTAAAAATAGTGATCTGTCTGTAAGTGTGGAGCGCAGATGTGGTTTTGAAGACAATGAAGATCTCAGTTGAATTTAGTTATACCTTCCTGCCAATGAATGTGTGTACAGCAATGTTGTCTGATCAAAGATAGTCATAGGTGATCATTTACAGTTTTTAAGGGCCTAACAAGACAATTCTGATGTGATGAGCAACTCGATCTCATGAAAGTGCTTATAAATAGTACGCCAAATAAAAACGAAAACTCGTGGTATTGATACGCAAAAATTGACTTTGGCGTGTATATGCTACGCGATGGGTAGGTTTAGGGTTGTGGGGTAGATGCGTATCATATGTACGCGAAAACTGCATATCATATGCATGCCGAACACATGCGTATCATATGCATGCCAAAGTCCATTTTTGCGCATCAATACCACGAGTTTTCGTTTTTATTTGGCATACTATTTATATGCATTTTCATGAGACCGGGCTCTGATGAGAGGAACTAAGAAACCTCTAAGGAGTTTACAGAAATCCATCAGCAATGTGAGCTCAAAGGAAGGAAACACATGAAATGCAGCTGTACATTTCTTGGTGGAGTGAATTTTTCAGAAATCTGAACCCAAACTCCTTTAGCTGTGTGCTCTACTACTGCCTGCCAGACAGCCAATTAAAGACAGCCATGTGTGATTTTCTTATCTTGTGTAACTTAACTAATCATGACTTATAGATCATATTGTTATTTTGGAGTGAATAAAACATGAATATATAATAATATATTGAAAATTCTAATTAACATTCGATACTCAGAAATCATATAGGCTAGATGTAAGATGTCCCTTTATTGTACAATTGCATGGTTTGACATGCTTCCTAACGCAAGGAAACATAATTGCAAACAATGATCATTTGTAAATGTCACCCTGCTCCTCTGAGATTCTGCCTTTTCATGGATACTTATATATAGATAGAGAGGAAATGAGGGGCCACTCGATGATAGAGGCCTTTTAGAGAGATATGTTTATTCGTAAATAAGGCTCTTAGTCCCTTTAGCCTAGCTGTACAGGTCTGCCTAACCCACTCCCACATATACTCTAAAACAACTTTCACAATATAATCACAGTGCCTCAACCAGCCTTGTCAAGCAATGATGCACACACACACACATACATACACACACACGCGCCCACCTACATACCACACACGCACACACACACACACGCACACACACACACACACAGGTTTGTTTTTATGGTTTATGGGGACTCTCCATAGGCGTAATGGTTTTTATACTGTACAGACCATATATTCTAGTGCCAACCCTACCCCTAAACCTACCCCTCACAGGAAACTTTTCTACATTTTTAGATTTTCAAAAAAACTCATTCTGAATGATTTATAAGCCTTTTGAAAAGTGGGGACATGGTGTAATGTCCTCATAAGTCACCTTCTCTTTGTAATACCTGTCATACCCATGTTATTATACAAATTTTTGTCCTCATAACAACATA
Source organism: Sinocyclocheilus anophthalmus (assembly GCA_018155175.1). Lineage (NCBI taxonomy): Eukaryota > Metazoa > Chordata > Actinopteri > Cypriniformes > Cyprinidae > Sinocyclocheilus > Sinocyclocheilus anophthalmus. The sequence continues at coordinate 325,621 of JADLZN010007544.1, forward strand.
CACACCACACACACACACACAGAGACAGACACACACACACACACACAGAGAGACCCACACACACACACACACACACACACACCCACACACACCCCACACACACACCACCCACAAAACGTCCTGACTCATGCTATTGGGTCCAATGATCTGCGGCCCCAACTTTTGTGTTTATATAGACGTACACACAACACCAGCACACACACACACAAACACACACACACACACACCCACCCTGAAGTAATTCTGAGTAAAGTCAAGTTCAGCGCTTCTGACCACTCTGCTTTGCGAACTGCCTATAATACAAAAAAATTAACCACAAATCTGACATCTAAAATCAGAGTGACCAAATGAAAAACATGAGTCTGGATGAATGAATGAATGACTCTATAAATGCCTGCGGTGTACCTCAGAAGTAGTAACATGTTTTAATAAGGTTAGAGTACAATCCTAAATATGATATATAATCTATATCTATATATATAAATATAGATCTATATATTAGATATATATAATCTCTACAGTATATTATATATATACTTTCCTTTTAACAAATATCATAATATTCATTGATACTAAGTCTCAAGCCCGTGTGACATTTTACCCCCAAATTTTTAGCATATTTATGGTTAATAATATAATTAAATAGTATGCCAAATTACTGCTTTTAATTAATTAATTAATTAATTAAGGCTTTTCACACCTCTATTCAGCTCAGTCCATAAAAACACTGTATATAAATACATATGTGGATGTATGTACAGTTATATTAATACAGAATTAAAACATTAACTATTCAAGTCATTGTATGTTCTGTATTTTAATGTATTTTTAAATAAAGACCCATACCAAGGTTATTGTAGTTAACTAAAAATAAACTAACTGAAATGTAGCTGAACTAATTTTATTTTAGCTAGTTGCCAAGGAAACATTTATCATTTTCAATTCATTTTACTTCACAAACTAAAATAACTAAAAAAATGAAACCAAAATAAAAAATAATAAAACAACTCCGATCCTACTAACCCCCCCCCCCCAAACATTTGTTTTTATAAAAGATCAACCAACAACAACTACAACAAATTTGACAACAACTAAAATAAATGAAAAATATAATGATAAAAGTAATTCAAACTAAAATAACACTGATCCAGATGAAAATAAAACTCATTGGAAACCTTTCAGATGAATGTTGTGTGGTTGTGTTTTCTCTCAGCTCTGCGTGGCTCCTAGACTCTGTTTGGGCCCTCGGCTCTGATCTTTCATCCATAGCATGTTCTCTCTCTCTCACCCCTTCCAGCCATGTACCATCAGCTCCAGATTTCGCTCTGCTTCAGTCCTTCCTCTTGTTCTGAAGAAAATGCATGAGGCCTATCCCAGCAAACACCTCTCCAGGAGCTCCTCAAACCCCAACCGCCTGCTTTTCCGCTCTTATCGCTCTGCTTTCTTTTGAGAGATTATTGATTTCGCTATTGATGGAGGTTTTCCTTTTCGGCTCAGCCATATGTTCTTGTTCCAAGATTGATGGAGCTGCAAGAGAAACCCTGAAAATCATTTGAAGTTTCTGTTTAGTGCAGCCATTTTCCACAGATGCTTTGGTCCTCTGCGCAGTGTGAAAACCATCTCTGGGATGGAACAAACTCATGTTATATAATGCTGCTTGAAATCCATCTACTTTGGCTGTCAGATTTAAGAGCATCTGTCTCTTTCAACACTCAATTAGCCATAATGGCTGTTCAGATGAAATACTCAAATCAGCACAGTCTTTATTTCAGCAGTTTAGGATATCATTCCAGTCAATTTGTGGTGTGTTAAACAAATTGTATTGTTTGCATCTTGCATGCTTTCCGTGACTCTATCAGAATGGACCTGAGACCTATATTTTGGTCATGTGGTGAAAGACTATACTGCATGTGATAAGGCTGAGAAATAATGTTCCAGCAGGAAACGCTGTGGGCGTCAGATTACTTTTCACTCAGTAGATAAACTTATAAATGCTCATGCATAACAAACTTATCCTCTCTGCATCATAATGATGTGTTTGAGATTCACTAACAATAAGCCTAATAAAAATATAAATGAAATTAATGACTATGAAAATGCCATGTCATCAAATTAAAATGTAATAACATATTTCTATACACCTTGTGTGAATGTAGATATATTAATCATTATTTTCAAGTAATTCACACGCACACACACACCCACACACACACACACACACACACACACACACATTGAATGAATCGATTCCAGGTTTTTAAAATGATATTCTCATTAATGACACTTGTGCAGATAGTGGATGATCAGTTTCAATGCATATGTATATAAACAGACTGAAGGAAGTGAGGTCACGACTGTTCTGTGACTGAGCAGTTTCTCAGCTCTTCAGGGATAACTGTGGTTGCTTTCAGGCTTGCTGTGTGATTCATTTGAAGGAGTCTGGTCTGTTTTCTAGACTCTCAAATAGACCACCGCATCGAAAATGTCTAGAGGACCACAGAAGAAACTTCCTCAAGTTTTCAATGTGGGAGGGTTAGACTTGGGATTTGATCTAGGACTGTTGTGTAAGTCTAAAACATGATAGGCCCATCTGATGACTTACTAGACTGATCCTGCAAAGCTCTGATAGTAGGGTATCTAGGACATTGAGACCCTGCTGTGAATTAAAGCTCATCAAAAGAGTAAAGCTAAAGGATTGGTAATGATCTGGTCATGCGCTGGTTTAAGCTACTATAGCTCCTGCTCATAACCAGCTCAGGACCCACTAAGGGCCAGCTCAAAACCAGCTGCCATGCTTCAAAACATAGCCTAGCCATGCATATGCTGTTTTTTTCAACAGGGTAATTATAAATGCATGTTAATTTCAGGTGTAAGAAAGCCTTATTCATGTCTGTGCAACTGACTCTGAAATCATCCCAGATATTACAGTGTTTCCTCTCACATTCCCATGCAGAATGTGTTTGGCTGTCGGCGGTGGATTTCTCTCTCTTGCCAACTTCAGTTTGCACAAACAAACAGCTCGAACAATTCAGCACTCTACGTTTCATTGCATTTCTTAATAGCGCCTGCTGTCTTCACAGTGCAACATTCTGTGCTCTTTCTGTGCATTGAAATTCACAGGCTTTGTTTTAAAAAGAAAGTGTTGCATGTTATCAAAAACGAGAATTGACATTGAAAATATCATTTATTTAGGATATAATGTTTGTTGTAATAATGTTGTTAGTCATTTCTAATTGATTAGATTGCTGTTATTCAGGTGTATTCGTTATTCGTTTCTCATGACCAAATATGGCAATGAATTGGGAATTGGGAACACCCCTAGTCGCTGGTCATTAATATTTGTTTTGAAACAATGAGAAGAGAAAGGAAGAACCGTCGTGTTCTTAGAGACAAAAAAAAAAAAAAACAAAAAAAAGGGAGCATCCATGTATACAAATCCATATTGATTGTATAAATATGTACATCCTGACACCATTGGACAGCATGTTTTCATATAAATATATACTTGCGAAAACCAGTGGATATATGTATACAGTAGGCCTGTCCTCACTAGGGAAGTATAGGATTGTTTAATGAACCACACTTTCAGAGGACCTGGGCAATGTGTAGAGTGGCTCCAAAAGTCACGTTTAAAAACATTGTAACAAAATGTCAAACCAAATCATTTTAATTATTCATATTAAATATTATATAGTATATATCATATAATATTTTTTTTTTTTAGAAATGCGTCTTATTTTCAAAATTAAGTAAATAAATAAACAAATACACACAAAGAAGTCTGTTAGGCTTGGAAAGATAACACAGTTAATACACTAAGACAGATTTGTTTGTAGATGCCACTTGATTTGAACTTTTGTTATGTGCAATCCAGTGTTATTCAGACATTAAGTCTAAAATCTTTTTTGGGGCCACCTTATGAGGAGGAACAAATTCTATTTGGTCGGTTAACAGCTTACATTAGATTACTGAACTATATTACTAGTGTATATTACTACTATTTATTGGACATTTGCTGTTTTTAATCATATTGCTGTGGCCACATTTTATAAAAGGTTTTAGGCACTTCATGTTGTGTTAAACTCATTGTAATGCACAGCCCTAAGTGGCTTATTTCTTTATTATGCATGTATTTTACTGTATGTATGCATGCCGTTTTAAGGATTAAACTGCTTATTTGAGTTTCACAGGCAGTATCTCTGGTATACAGACTGATAAGACATTGTGCTGTTTTGTACTCTAAGCCTTTTGACATTTCAAACGTATTGTTCTTTTTGGTTTTATTAAACTGTTTGATTAGTCGTTAAGCAACTTTCATGGAGCATGGAGACGGATGATGAGGAATGTCTTAGTGAGCAGCAGTTAAACTCAGTGGTATTATAAATTGATTTGTGTTCCCAAAGCAGTCAGTTGTGCTCAGGTGTATCTTCCTCACAGGAACTTCATGCACTTTTTCTTTTTACAAAAAAGCATGAGCGGTAAATTTAGAGAAATGTAAGTAACTTGTATGTGCCCCAGTTTCTGCAGATAATTAATTTCTCATCATCTTTGAATAATGCATATGCACCGTGGGCAGAAGGAGCACTGTCTGGTAACATATGGCTGGAACAAAGCATATTGTTTAAGAAAATCATTAGAACTACACTATTCAGAGCCAAACAGAAAACTTCTCTCAGCATCTGCAACTGTCTGTTTGTCCAGGAACCATTACACATCGATACACACAAAACACAACACAAAACCTGAACTAAACTAAACTAAACTAGTGTTGCAAGCCAGATTTGAGTGTAGATTTTCTACATTCACATTTTTCTTGAAGGTTTCAAATTTATATGAACAATATTTTATATATTTATATATTGTATATGCAATTACCCTATAGTGCATTTAGAACCCAAAGTCCAAAAAGGCATTGTGTTCGTTGTTATGGAAAGACTCGCACACATTAAAGCCACTTTTCTCATGACTATGTCTATACTTGTCTATAAATCACCATCAGTTTCCCTAATTGAACCACACACTGCTTTAGTCTATTCCCCATGTACAAAACCAAAAGAAATAACAACAGTAGTCACTTATATGTTTCTTTATGTATTTTATTTATGTAAATAGCCTGCATATAATATTATTCTATGAAAATGACTTGCCATTGGTGAGTTCCCTCTAAAATGCGTCTTTAAAATACTGCACCGTTGTCTCTGCGGTGAATGAAGCTCTCCTCTCACCTTAACCCATAATTTATTTGTACAATTTTTGCAGAAAGCATTTGAGTTTTTGAAGTCTGCATGCCTTAGAAAATACCCTGTTTAGAAAGTGTATAGAACTTGCCTTAGGGTTCATGCTTTGAAACAGTTCTTCGGACCGCTTGGAAATGCGACTGACAGTCTCACGCGCGTGGCCTCAAACTTGCACACAAATCAAATGTGATAGAGACGAATACGAGTCCAGGAGCGTGGACCGGCCAAGATTGAACTTCACAGAGACAATGCATGTGCAATATTTCCATTCGTCGCCGTTATTTTAGTGTACTGCAGGTTTTCATTACCATACGTCTGCCACTGCAGCGGGTTGTGCTTTACTCTGACATTTTCCAGCTTCCATCTTGCATTAAATTCAAACACATGCACTTCAATATGAGGGGGAAATTAATAATTATAATGCAGATAAAACATACAACAGAGAAGCTTAAAGAAACCAACACTGCGGGCCTTCGCCGTGGTTAAACACGCAAGCGTTGTGTTTGCATTGGGATTCTATTAAAGCTGATTTGCTATGGTTAGTTTAAGGGGCTTGACCTCTGAGTCATTCATTGTGTACAGTATATGGCTACTATTTCGTCCTTGAGGTACAGGGAGTTGATTGATACCATGAAAATCTGCACAACAGAGTTTATTAAGCTAAAATAGAGTATGTGTAGGTGTCAATACTGTATAAATATACAGATTCTCATCTGTTTGTGCGTCTAACCTCGATCTACACATCAGCTCGGCTCTCTAGAGGAATCAGGGGTCGTATTGCATGGGTACTGCAAGGATATCTCTCCATGCAAGGGGAAAGAAGCTTGCCAGTCTCTACAAACTCAAGGGTTCTCCTCTAAGCGGTTGGCAGAGCCGTTGTTGGTCTCTGCGGGCTTCTCGTCGTCCTTCTCCCACTCGTCCTGTGTGGTTTGGCTGGAGAAGGGGTCTGTGTGCTGCCTGAGGTCGGGGCTGAGGAGCGGCAGGTGAGGGAGGAGCGGACTCTCTTTTAATCGAGCGGACAGTTCTTTAGAGCTACAGGTTGGGGTGTTGGTCTCGTATATGTCGTGGAAGTTGTTGTAGTCGACTTCGTAGAAGCCCTTTTCCAGAGAAAGCACCGGGGTGAAGCGGTAGCCCCACAGCACTTCCGAGTCCAGGTAGGAGCTGCGTGCTTGACACGTCATGCCTGGATACGTGGACAACAATATGGGCACAGACGCACACACATGCAGGTGCATACAAAAACACATGAACATGTGCACAAGGTTTTACACACACACACACACACACATAAATGAAGGTGGGGAGAGAGGGAGAGAAAGAAATCATTTATTATTTATGAGACCCGGCTCTCAGTGGTTACAGTGCGTTGTACATTTCAGATTATATTGGAGTTACAACTTTTGCGGTGAGATATGCTGTATCAGTTCGTCGAGCTGCATTTCACAATACTAAATTACTGTATCCCTTCCATTATATACTACGATATTATATAATATATATATATATATATATAAGCATAAGCAAAGAAAAGCTCAGAAAGTCAGTAAGTTGATATAACGCAAATTTATGTTGTATATATATAATATATATAGATATATAATATATTCTATAATATATATCTATCTATATATATATACACACACTCACCAAAAAAGTACTGACCAACCACAAAGGACATTCCAATAAAACAAGACTTCAAGAAATTCAATATATAGTAAATGAGTCAATGAATGACTCACTTTTCACATAAGTGCTGTGTCCGCTTACAGTTTTCAGACTCTTCACCAATTGTGAGATGAATTTGGGATGAATTTGTTTGTAAGGCTGAATGTTTTACATTTCCTTTTCTGAGCAGTTTTGGGTGCATGTCATTATTGTAGCATGATCTGGAAGCCAAAGGGATTACAATGATCATTTTCTATGTGGTGCAGTGTGTAACTATGTGTGTCTTCAGTTACAGCTATTTGAACACAGCGTGATACAGAATAGTTGCCCCATGACTTCAAGATGTCATGTAAACCTGACTTAATATGCTGTGTGCCGCCCACTTCCATATCCGTCAATCAAGATGATCATTATCTTTTCTCGTGAGCAAATTATACACGCTCTAAAACAGCTAGAGGACAAAAAGGAAATTCCCCAAATTTGTATGCATGTCCCATCTACTTTGGTACAGAGATTTGTGTTTTGCCTTGAACGGGATCATGGAAACTCAAAATCAGGCAGTAATTTTAGTGTAGACCTATAATTATGGAAAAGTCCTTGTTAATCACTGCATTTATGTTTTAGCAAAACATTAAGAATAAAACAAGACCAAAACCTCATGTTTATAGGTATAATACTCAGTGATGCCATATATTATAGGTAAAACTGTAATTTCAGATTATAGAGAATTAAACCATGCAAGCATTTAAAGCCAACGGTATCACAATCTACGTCAGTGCTTCTCAACAGGTGCGTCAAGAGCCAAAGATGTGTGGCTGGTCAGTAAACGCTAATTACAAAAAGTAACCTGCAATCATAATATAATTATGCACTGGTAGCAAAATAAATAGTCTTAAAAGATTCTTTTAAAAAGGTAGGAGACCCTTAACAGATTATTTATTGTTGATGTCAAATGTCATGCATTCAGTCACACTCTATGCTATTGTGGTGCAAATTCATCTGTAACTTTACAGGAACCAAAGCAATTAGGCAGATGTTGATATGGACAGGTTGTGTGACATGCATGCATCAGGAAAAACCATGAACAAAAACTATGCAAGGTAAACGAAATTACAACCCGGATTACATTAAAATCTTTTACTGAGGATAAAGAGGGTTTGTGTCAGCTATAGTGTTTTGTGCAGTGATTTATTATTATAATTATAACCACTCAGATTAATATTTAAACCAATAATATTTATATATCTGATTTTGGGTGAGTTTGCAACATAAACGTTGATTAATTCTACTTAATAAAATAAGGCAGCCACAAAAGTCTTTTTTTTTTTACTTGAATTCCTTTCAACTGAAATGATAGTAGAGAAAACAATACACATTTTGCACCAAACACAACAGCGATAATATCAATCAAACACCACTTGTTTATCTGAGATCAAAAATTGACCCATCTTGATCAAACTGTGAACAGCGACTGACGTAGGCCTAAACGTTGTCCTTGAATCACAATTATAATCCGTATTGTAGAGCATCAAAGCAGTCCTTAAAGCAACTCCATGGTAGGGAACCAAACAGGTAGACTTTAGTAGGCCTACTTGCCAATGCCACCAACGAAGATTCCAATTCAATCCACAACGCTTCCATATGCATCAAGCATAACGTAGAAAAAAAAACCCTTAGTTGAGAATGAAACAAAAATGTTTCTCAACAAGGGCCTTCCCCAAGTGCAGTAGATCAGCTCAAACGCTGCTACTAGGCACATTGACACACTACCCAGGCTGCGTTCCACTCCACTTTTAGACACGCACTCGCAAACTTCCCTAAGCACTTCCCCTCGGGGGAATCCCCGCTGCCATTTTGAAGTGGGTTCCACTTACTGAAGTGGACGAGGGAAGTTTATATGGACAGACCCTCGACCCCTCGATTTTGACAGAGGGAGCGAGTCTGCTTCATATGCACACTTCAGGCCGCTCCATAGACCACAATGCAACACGATTGTGACGTCATCGCAGATCACATTTAATTTATCCCCAGCCCAAACAACTCTATAATATATAAATTATTTTTTTTTACATTTATAACAGCCAAAACATACCTATATACTGTACATATAGAATGCTGCACCAAACAAATTCATAAGAGAAAAAATGTAAACAATAAACCAACTCCATAACTGATTCCAAGTGATCAAGGGCTTAGGACGTTCCAGTTCAGCCCATTCCAAGGGTTCCGCCAGAAGTGGGCACTCATGCAACGTAATCAATGACGTACATCCGAGTAAACGAGACGGAGGGAAGTTTGCGAGTGAAGGGCATAAAAAAACGGACTGGAACGCAGCCTCTAAAGGTATCCATACTCTCTTCTTCTATTAAGCTACTACATTTATCCGTGATCAACCGAATTTTAGGCTGCCCCCTACAAGCGAGGAATAAAACTGCAGCTGTACTCAACTAGTAGCAGGCTAAAGACTGTTACAATATTATATTATATTATAATGTTTTTTTTCTGGTCCTCGAATCCGATTGGCTGAGAAGTAGGGATGTAACGATAAACCGCGAGCCGGTCGAAAATCGATTCAAATATGTAACGATTCAAATCGTTTGAGATGCTAAAATACATCATAAGGCATGTTTAAGTACCTTAAGTGGCTTATTACTAGATTATAGGGGGGTAAACATAAGGTAAACCAAGCAGATTTTTTGGTAATATTACTTATATAGTGGCAGTTTTTGCAGAATTTAGGAGTGGTTTCAGGAGGCAAAGGCGGTTGCATTCGCCCACCGCCAACTCCGCCCGTGACCTGAGCTTCTTTGCGTATGATTGATTAGCGCGATTTATACAGCATCAGTGATTGGACAGTTGAAAAGTCCATTCATTAGCCGGAGAACACAGCAAACAGAGACCATTTCAAGTCGGGGCTTGTCATAGTGGCGACAAAACGCGTTTCTAGGTTTCCTGAAGGGCGTTACGTAAATGAAGCACAAGCGTGACATAAAACGTTGAAGACAGGACTGCTTGTGCTAGGCCAGAGTGTGGGAAGATCTCTAAAAACTCTCCTTTTCCACGGGGAATTGCCTTTCTACTCGCCACTTTCTGATGCTATCAGAAAAATGTGGCAATATTGGCAGCAGCGGGAGGAAACGGGGTTAAGCGACCTTACCTATTGCAGTGGGCCGCGTAACATTTACACAATGATGCTTTGGATATATTTGTTATTTAACATGCGCTTTGACGATAGATTCAATGGCATAGGGGGTCCTTTTCGAATTAGTAATATGGAGGCTTGGGCTCAGCTGTTAAATTGTCAAACTGAGATTTGAATCCGTGGTTGTTTCTTATTTATTTACACACTTGTGCAGTTCAACTGTTGTATGAACGCAATATCACACAGCAGCTGTACGATCTCGCCTCTCATATCAATGGCTGGTGATTACGTACGGCTGAATCAGAGCCATTCTGGTCATGATTGATGTATCACATGGTTTCGATGTGATTTGTTCATTAATATTTATATATTCATGATTCCAAGGTCACTAAAATGTACTTTTATAAATATTGAATTATATATATATATATATATAGACTACTTGGTACAGTGTTGGTTCACCTACTTGATGTAAAATCTGGGTCCTGAAGCAAAACCAATTGAAAACCACTGATCTACATTGTAACACTGATTGAAACTCAAAACAAACTCAATGCTCTGAGAGTCTCTCTGACTCCCTCTGCTTTTGTGTCACATGTTTTAGAGCTGAAAGAGTGTGTAGGTTTGAGTATGGCATATTTAGCATTGTGTTGTTCTCGCTCTCTATCTCTCTCTCTCTGTGTGTGTGTGTGAGAGAGAGTGGTTGTGTGAAAGACAAAGACTGGAGAGGGGATGTTTTGAGTCTCAATAACCTACATGTCCGGTTTTGGCACAGTGCTTTTTCAACATCTATAAATCGGGCACACACCCAGCCAGGGTTCCTAAGTCTATTTGTGGAGAACAACGGTGACACTGAATCTGCTGACACATATGAGTACTATCATTTTTCCTATGATAAGAAGCACCATTATAGGAGCTGCTGTGTTCCTGCAAGGAAACACTTCATCATTCGATTTTCCCTTGTCATTGCCAATTTTATAATTTAGCTTTAACATACGTAATTATGAATTATATGTATTTGGAAGTATTTTTCTCAGTGTGCATGGATTAGTATACTTAACAAAGAGCAGTTTTATAACAAATACAATGTAATACCTGGGTAATTAAACAGATCTGTAAAAAAAAAAAATCCACTAATTATATTGTTACTGAGCAAGCACTTATCTAATGGTTCATGAGTGGCAAAGACACAAGGACTGAAAATCACTGCCTTTAGAGGACGGTAGAGCTCTCTACAGGTTTGTTTGAGCTTTAAATTAAAATTCAGCATTAATAGTCAGTGTTAAAATTGAAACCGCTCAAGCACACATCAATAAACTTCAAACTGCCTCCACATTTACTCTCTTAATCAAAACATCACCTCATAAAGTTGGCCTTTAAAAATCTATATTAGTTATAGAACATTAATTCAAAGCAAGTTCTTATCTATGGGTTTGAGACTCATTAATAACAAAATAAATGGAAAGTTAATGGGCGCTACTTAAAAACACAGATAAGCCACCGGACATATTTAGTAGATGCCGTTGGTTATGAGCACTCAATGGGCTGCTGCGTTTCAGGCCTTCATTAGGTTGACAAGAAGACAAGCATTCAGTGACAGGTTATTTGTCTATAATAGGATCCAGATCTTTTATAACTAACACCAATTGATTTTAAATCCATATTGATAGACATTTGTGACCTGCTGCTAAAGTTTCAGCATTAATTGTACTGCATAATGGCTAGTTTGGAAGTAATACAAATGCATCAGACTTTGTGCAGATGCATATGAAATGCACCAGAGACTTGACTCTCAATATATTTTAAAGTGTTTCTTTTTATTTATTTATGGTAAAACAAAATCAGTTTTTAACTATTTGCTTATTTCCAAATAGGTATTTTTATAATCAATATTTCATTGCACTGCATTTGCCTTCTCAACAATTTGCCTCTCATGCTTCCAAAAAAAGGCATTTTAGAAGGTAGCATAATCAAAGTGCCTTTGGTCCAGAACCGTGTCTGTGACGCTTTACAATTCTGCCTCAAGTCAGCTCACTAGCTTTTAGAAAAGAATGGATCAAATATATCATGTTCTGCATTGGGATGAACCTTTCATTAGGGACAAGCTATTATTGTTTGTGATCATATCACTCAAGATCAGGCATTTCTAAAATGAAAACCGCTTATGTTGCAACAATTAAATGATGCAAATTACATCAGACTAACCATCATTAGAGTCTCATCACGTTCATGCAAATTGTAAGCAGTACTCAAGAGAATCACTATAGAGCTCTTGACCCTCAGTACTGTAAAAATAATAGACTAGACCAAAGCGGCTGTCAATCATCTCTGACACATGCCAGGGCTAAATTAAAACATTGCTATATTCTAAAAATCATACATCAGATTGTTTGTGACCTTATTGGACTCACCAGGTCATTAGCGCTCTACTGCACATCAAAAAGAAGCCATCATCCCTCATTAGCAAGTGGGAGTAGACTTCGATCTGAGAGAGGCCAGAGAGCCTATTTGTAGGTTTATCCTGGCCAATAGCACCCTGATCTATACCTGGTAATCTGTCAAAGGCATCATTTACACAGGCTTCAGTAGAGCAATGGCATCATAGCCCATAGCTATTGACATGCTTACGTATGCACATCTCCACAGTGGAAAGTGGAAAACATTTCAAAGTGATAGGAAGGTTGAGGAGACTGCTGATATGTCATTTGGCATATGTCATATCGTCTAGGGCCCAGAGCAAGGTTAGTGTACGATTAAATTCTCTCCATTAGGTCCTTGGATATTTCAGTCAACAACAATTGCATGTTTGTGGTACAAAAACTTCCAAACATGTAAATTGTTGCATTATGAATGCATGAAAATTTCATCTTACGATGCTTTCCACCTTTTCTTTGTTGAGTCCTCATTGGTATTCACTGCAAAATAAGCACAAAACACGATGCCTTCACAGGGAAGCATGTATAATGAATTGGATTTCGATTAGCAGTGCAAGTTCTCTTTGGACAAACGCCCAATAAATAATTTGAATTGCAAACATTCACCTAAGATATCTGATAAAGCATGGGAAATGTTTCAGCCTGGGAATGAATCTGCAATTAGTGTAGACACATTAGACAATAGAGGCCTCTTTATTCCCTAAACAGCCCTGAGAATAAGGAGATCTACTCAAATCAATATTGCACAGAATTTTTTGCAAGGTCAACCAAACAGTAGCGAAGAATAATCTATCTAGATAATCCATCCACTTTCATATATTCAGAATGCATGTTTGCTGTTGAAGGCCAGGTATCAAACTAGTATCGGTTAACTTTGTACAAACCGTGCTTAAATGCATTTGCATTTCATTATTTTAAGCAGACTATGACTAATTTTTAAGGTAACAGACTAAAAAATAGATGCAGACTGAATAAACTATGCAAGGACTGCCACAGTAACTCCACATCAACAGCATTATTAATAATCAATTTGAATGCCACAACACCTTGGGCTCTCTGTTTTGTTATGGATTGTGTATTAGTCCAAATGTCTTAAAGTATAATACCGAAACTGTGGTCTCAAAGACATTTTAAAAACAGTTTTCTCATTGAACTGCCTGACTGTTATTGAGTATCAATGACCTGAGAACTGGAACAATGTTTATTAAAATGAAGAGTGGAAAAATAAACATTTTTTTGCTCCAATAAGCTGTCCAAAAGATCCCCTCCAGCAGGGTGGAACATACCCGGAGTACTTTCATCACCTTTCACCTTTTTCCACAAATCCAGCCTGGACAGGTTTGCAAGGACATGGCTAGCCAGACAACAAGAGGCTCTCAAACCCACCCTGACTCATGTGTTGGAAATATAGCCTTAGCATCAATATTGAAACATTTATCTTCTTGTCAGTTCTTGAATGTTATTTTGTGCAGTCAGCATGCTTTGTGAAGGGATGACTCAGCATTGTCAGCAAATTAATAATGTGTTGCAGTTTTGTATATTTAAATGACTGACCTCTAAGTCTCTCTCTTACGGCAAAAAAATCATGGAAAATTCATTGAGGTCAACTGCTCTACAGAGCTTGGCAGTTAATACGCAACTTGCTCCTTGAAGTCATTCCGAAAGACTGATAGTTTCTAGGGTCAATGCAAAGCTTTAAACCAGTAGTCTCAAACTCAATTCCTGGAGGGCCACAGCTCTGCACAGTTTAGCTTCAACCCTAATCAAACACACCTGATCCAGCTAATCAAGGTCTTCAGGATTACTAGAAACTTCCAAGCAGGTGTGAGTTGGAGCTGGTTGGAGCTAAACTCTTCAGAGCTGTGGCCCTCCAGGAATTGTGTTTGAGACCTCTGCTTTAAACTGTAATTTCTTACTCATGGAGACTATGACACTTTCAGGTCAACAGTTGAACTGCTTGATGTCAAGGAGAACATACCTGTAGCTTCGACCATGCCCTCCAAGATGACGACAATCTCAAACTGTTCCTTCTCCATCTGTGCCCGGGACATCTCCCAGAAAGGACTCTTCTCATTGATCTCGTGGGAGATAATGAGAGGCGATACCAGGAAGAGGCGATCGTCTCCTGTGTCAAAGCCAATGTTGATGTCAGTCTGGTTGAGCGGTATGAACTCGCCCTCCTTCGTCTGCTGTGAACGAATGAGTTTAGCACGGATTGACGCTTCCACAATGTGCGAATTCCGCAGGTCACCCACTCTGAACATCAGGCACATCTTGCTGTCCCTCACTGAGATCACGGCCTTGTGGGAGAACATCAGCGTCTCTGCTCGGTTCTTGGGCTGCGAGATCTTTACAAACATGCAGCCTACCATCATGGCATTTACAATGGACCCCAAGATGGCCTGCACCAGTAGAAGTATAATCCCTTCTGGGCACTTCTCTGTGATGACACGATAGCCATAGCCAATGGTGGTCTCAGTTTCAATGGAAAAGAGGAACGCCGAGACAAAGCTGTTGAGGTTTTCAACACAAGGGGTCCAGCCCTCCTCATCGGCGTGTAGAAGATCTCCTCGTATTAGTGCAATAAGCCACCACAAAAACCCAAAAAAGAGCCAGTTGACCACGTAGACCAAGGTGAAAATGAAGAAACTGAGGCGCCAACGTAAGTCGACCAGTGTTGTGAAGAGGTCGCTGAGATAGCGATAGGTCTCTTGAACGTTTCCGTGATGAACATTGCACTTGCCGTCTTTCTGTACGTAGCGCTGGCGGGGTTTCTTAACAGGATCAGAGATGAGGTGTGTGCGATCTGTGGGGATTTGTGCTTCCCTCAGATGCTTGGGGAGTTTCTTCACCTGCTGTAAGGAGGTAGAGAGATAAGGAACAGATTCAAGATCAGTGTGATATAGAAATCTTTGCTGAGCTCAGTCTTCTTGAATAAGGTCTCAATTCAAAATACTGATGATGATAAAACAGGCTACAATATCAGCAAGTCTGAACCTGTAGACCTATATTAAGCATCAGTGTTAGACTGCTAGGGAGACTGTTGGTTGCTGGAGGCATAATACATGCAGGATGTGATGCTTCCTACAGGTCCTCTGGTGTTGCAATCATTCAACATATTTTGCAAGCCAGATCAATAGCTCCCATCTGCCATTTCTATTTCTTCACTAAGATGCCGTAAGCCAGAAAATGACAGTGTGGATGGCACAGTTGCCAACATCAAGCATCGGTACGTTCATACTGTACCTTTCTAACAATGTAAGTGCTCTGATGTCTTTGTAACTGTCATGACATTGTCGCAGTATGTCTCTGCACATACAGAACATGCAGATTACTGCAACATAACAGTACTGATGGATTTTTCTTTTTTCTATTGCTGCTCTTTTTTCTCGCTCCCATGACTCTCTTGCACTCTCTATCCTATGCTCTCTCTATCTTGGCACTAGTCCATTTCTGATTCCATGTTCTACACCAGCTCCATGGGACACTTCCCCCATTACCTTCCTCTTCCCCATGGGACACTGGCAAGCCCAGATAAGAATCTTTGCCCCCTCCCAAGTCAATAACACCATGCCCTCCACATGAGACAAGAACGCACTGGCACGTAATCTTTCCTTTTGTGGAAGAGCGTGCTTTGTTGTTAATTGAAACGTGGTATCATGGTGGTGGTGGCAGTCAATTATAGGAAAGCCTTAAAGTGCTTATGAGAAACTGGAACACACAGAGACCTCCTGCTGCGTACACACCTGCGGCCCCCTATTTTCTGTCAGATAAAGCCAAATATTGGCCAACAAATAAAACCAACACTTTTTTGTACACCAGTATTTGGTGTGCCTCCAAATTTGTAGATCAAGTTAGCTATTATATTCACTATTCCTCATCATATAAGTCATAAATGAAATATGCATTAAGCATAAATCAAATAAGTTTAAATAAATTATTTAAATTCATACATTTAAATAAATTATACATAACATATTCAGTGTTATAAATGTCTTTGTATTTAAATTATTGCACAACTCCCTGAAATACTTGATTGAGCATTGTGTAATCAGCTATTTTATATAATGACCCAAACAGTTATTGACCGCTATACAATGTACTGTCATTGAGAATATAAGGCCTCTAAGAATAGTTTGATGTTTGATTAAAAATGGTAAATAGTTACAATTATTGTCCAAATGTCTTGGTTAATTAAGCCATTCACATCATCACCCATTGTTTTTGTTCCTTGATTTTTGACTGTCCACATTATGATTTATTTGAAGGCCACTGGACTGCACTTCTATTTTGATGGGTTAATGATTAAAATATATTAAAAACATGAAATAAATAAATACATTTCTCATTTTTGTTGTAGATTCTAAATGCTGCAGCTTTGTTGTTCTATTCCATGGTTACAGAATATTCCTCAATACGGAACATTACTGAAGTTGAAAGTGATATTGGGGACAACTGACCTCTTTTGGAGTCACTCCTATTTCCATGTCATGGTCCATGTGGACGCGGGAATCTCCTGCCATCCTCAGCTTCGACTGCAAACCTGAAACCGACAGATAACACAAAAGAATAAAATAACATAATTGCTCTTGTAGAAATTATAGCAAACAATCATGTACGCTATGATTTTAAACGTTTTCAAAAGTAGTACTTTTAATGAGGGGGAAATACTGAGTGATCTTTAATGAATGCTCATTCAGTGAGCCTTGGGATTTACCACTTTAAGCCTTGATACATTACCATTATCCCGTTCAGATGGATAAATGTCATTACATGGATTTATTGTGCCCTATCGGAATATTGAATGGGTTGTTTTAGGATTACCACTGTTTACAGATTCACTCGCGCAAACAAGGTGCATTCAAAATCAGGGTTAATCTCATCAGCTAATGTCTCACTCACGGTCTCACCCTCCCAATTAGGCGAGTAAACATATTTATTATGTCAAACGCCATGGAGAAAGCTTTAGTTCAGAAAACTAAACCTGACTGCTCAGGTTCTCACATTAAATAGAGTGTCTTTTTAAATGTGACATGACTTTGAGATGGAGCAAGCCACACACACTCAGACACCTTTAGGGGAACATCTTTGATGGTCACTTGAAGGATTAAATCAAAGCTCACAAGGGAAATGTACTTTCTGAGTGTGCGGATTGAGTTTAATTCGTGCCTAAAACAGGCTGGCAGTCTCAGCTGTTCCCCGCTCCCTAAAGACTAACTGCATCAGCACCGTCATGCCATGAAAGCTGCTGCTGCTGCTGCTGTCTCCATCATCCAGTCAAACTCTCCCTCATACACACAGAAGGAACGCCAACCTGGGTGAGCACCTCTGCGCACTCCTCTCCATTCTGACACATTTAGTGTTCACCTGTCAAATCTATCGAGCCAGGCTAGGGCCTGAACAGAAAGTACTGCTGCAGCGTAGGACAAAAAGAAGCACATAGACTCTGTTTCAAAACCTACTGAGCTGTGTTGCTGTTTACAACATCCAAACTGAAATGGAATCTCGTGCGTAACTGATTTGCAAAGGTCTGTTTAGGGCAGCATCTCTGTGTCAAACGACTCACAAGTGACTTCAACAGAGTCTGCTGTTAGCATGTCGCTAAGCTAACAATATGACGTTACAGGCATACAAAATACAAATATACTACAATTGGAAGTAGTCCATTTTAAATGAATTGTGACTATTTTATTGAAACCTTTCTGCATTTCAAAAGAGTTGCAAGTTTCTCAACTCTGGATGAATAAAATAAAATAGAAAACCAATGAAAGAAAAATAATGTTGGTGCATTAAGCAACGATTCAGCTCCAGATCCTGGTCACTCCCACACTGCACCTGTGCAGCTGTTGCAATGTCATGCTAATCGGTTACATAAGGTGCCTAATGACAGTGAAAAACTCCCATGGTCCCCACCAGCTCATCTGCAAGTCATGCTAGCCATGTGAGTGTTCTGAAAGCTGTTTATGATAATAGTTAAATAACTTTCATACAAATAATGGCAGATTCTCCTCTGAAATATAGTGTAAAAAATAAGAGAGTAAAAACCAGAAAGAGAAAGTACAGCCTATTTAGAGGTATATTTTACAAATCCCCCACTGCTTTTTCCAAAAAAAAGTCCTTAAAATAGGTATTGATCAGCTAGGAGAGTAAATCAATGTAGAGTTATCAGGTGAACCAATGAACCACCGGGAGCAAATGGCCACAAATGCTGTTGCATATTTCCATTCCACGCCTTGTGATGGCCACACACGTTTTCAGCGCAGAGAAAATAACTCTCACTGTGAGAGAATGAGATAATCGGCACCTTGTAGAGCTAGACGCACAAAACCTGGCGCTGTATTGGGAAACAGCTGATCTCTGGCTAATTAGTGCATTCTAGGAAGAATCCCTGTTGCAAAACAGCTAAACTCAACAGTAGTGAACATTTTACAGGAATTGGAGTCCAGCCTCACTGGAGATTCGAGTCCTTTGTTTGACCCTTGTTCTTATTTGTCCAATTCCACTCTACTGCAGTGACATCACTCATCCCTATTTGCACGGCCCTGCTTGCGTGCAGATGGCACGTCAGAGCCACCATCCACTCAGGAATACAGTGTTGACTGACAGGTCTGCAGTGAAAGGGCACACTGACGTGACCCGCATCCGAGATGCACATGGAGAATACATCACAGGCAGACAGCAGGCCTCTTCAACGTCCCCTCCTCTGCCATTTCCACATTTTATGACAAAACGGTCCCTGTGCAACTCCATATGACTTTGAAGGTTGCACGCCGGTGAGGTGAGCCAGAGCAGAGTTTGTTCCTTCCTGCTTATCTTGCTGTTCTGAAGCGGTAACAAGCTCCCTATCAAGCTTTTAGAGTAGCATGCTTTTTGTGGTTTTGGAGTCTGGTTGCAAGCCAGACAGGGGACACAGCAAGAGACAAAGACACAAGCTTACATTCAATGATTTTGGTTCTGGTTCCGTAACAATCTCTTCAATGATTCTATCAATACATTCGAGTAAGAAATGTCTGGGGGGGAAATGCATAAGAAATAAATGTAAAACAATATAAATTATGCACATCAAATCGTGTAAATTATGCATTTACTTTTATAATGCACACAAATAAATGCAACCTAGCAATAAATAGAAAATGGATAAAACTAAAAAAGACAATAAGATAATACATTATTCTAAACCAAAACTATGGTAACACTGATTTTATTTTTATAAAACATTAATAACAAAAGTAATGCATCTTAAACTACACAATATTATGAGTTTTATGAGCCTTAAGTTCAACATAACACATCTGTGTGCTGTGGGCCTATACACTTTATAAATTCACTAAAAAGAACCAAATCGTAAGTCATTAACTTGGGAATCAGCACTGGGCATTTGTTTTTGATTCACTAAAAAGAACCAGTTCATATGAGTCATTTGTTAAAGTATCAGACTACTCTGGTCACACTGAGAACTGACTCATCAGAGTCATAAGTTTGGGAATCTGACTTACACTAGTTACTCACTGAAAAAAAAAAACTGAATCATTTGTTTGGGAATCATATTTTCAGTATGACTCAGTAGCGGTAATCAGTCGAGTTTTCTTATACGGTGTGCTGTCTGAATGAATGGATCAATGCATGCACGAGAATTGTTAACAGAGCGTAATTCTGGCACAATATTTTAATGGTGGAGAATGTGGGCATCACATTTGTATAGTGACGTGTGGCTGTCAGACTGCTGTAATTGCACTGCAAAAATTCTACTGTATAATTAGTCAAATTCAGCCTCTTTTCACAGTGAAAGGTGGTCTCTTTTCTGTGAGAAAGACACCACAGGCGTGCACTTGTATCAATACTAATTAGTGTTTTAATGGTACAGTTTGGTGGGGGGTTTCAGCTGCTGTCGGAGTTCCTTGCACATGCTCTACCCCTACATCATTGCCTCTTAGAGCAGATCAGCGCAACGATCAGGGAGACACTTCATTTGCTAAACCTGCAGATTTCTCATCAGACTAAAGTGCTGTTAATCCCCCCCCCCACCACCCTCCCTAAACAAATAGGAACAGCTGGTTTATCGAAAAGAGAGACATTTCCTGCAGTGTCTGGGGAATTACCCACGTGTTTTGTCAACACACTGCAGTACCAGTGATGTCCAACAACTCGATCTACTCAAACACATGGGAGAGTAATGACTGGTGGGGGAGGAAAAGAGCTCACGCTGCAGCAATGCATTTTACTACTCAGATACGAGTCCATTCATCCATGTCCTGCAGCCAGGGTCACGATTTTCCCTCTCTTCCCTTTTTCTTTTGTAGGAGTAAGCAATTCTCAAGAGCCATCAAAACAAACTGAACAAGCCAGACTTTTGAATGGTGAAGACATACCAGAGCTTTCTCCTTAGACTTTACACCTTAGAATTTCTGTAGCTGTGTTCAATTCGCACAGTCGATGCAGTGTTCACTGCTGCCTACACTCTGAAGCGGAAAAGTTCAAAATAAATAGTTCACTTGGAATGCCATGCAACATCATGGTGAATTTCTAATGTACTATATGTATCTGTTTCATTGATGGCACTGTAACAGACACAGTGTCTGTTTTTCCAGGGCTTAAAACAGTTTGCCAACACCTGCCAATGGCCTGAGTCTTGAGAAAATTTACTGGCCATATATCTATATATATAGATGATATAGTATATACTTTACTACGCCATGAAACTGTAACGCGCATACTGATTACAAACAGCCGAACAACTTGGGAAACACAACCTAATTGGAATTTTGTTGTTATATTATTTTTTATTATTATAGAAATGAAATTATAAGTATTATCAGTTACTGGGCAATTGGCAAGTAACAGTGTTTCATATAGCCTACTCATCAACACTGATTTTTACTCACAGTTGGCGCTTGGGGAGCATTAATCTTCGCCCATGGTTTTATACCAGTAAAAAACTGTAAAAAGTGCACCTGAAAATAATTAAGCTGAATGAAAATCCGGACACTTCACTTACTCTCACCACATTTATTGTAGCTATATTTTGTGTGCAAAGACTGGTGGGTGAATTTACCTCTGTACTCCCTATGAAACATCAGCATACACTCTTTACTGATGCTTTTTGCAAATGCACTGTACTTTTACACTTTCTATTTAAAGGAATAGCTCAGCGAAGGATGAAAAAACTGTCATCATTTACCCTTCCTCGTGTCCTTCAAAGCCCACATGATTTACTTTCTTCTGCTAAACATAAAATGAAAGATTCTGAAGGCTGTTTTCCATGCAATTACCATGAATGGGAACTGAAGCTGTCAAGCTTTAAAAGGGCACCATGGAAGTATTATAAAAGTAATCCATTTGACTTGTGTGCTGCATACTACATTTTCAAAAGCCAAATGATAAATGTTTGTGGAACAGACAAAAGTCATTATTCAGTGTAAAATATAGCACACAAGCCAGGGACAAGGTTTACGATACTTTTGCATCCTTTTGAAGCTTGAGAGCATTCATTTTAGTTGCAAGGAAAAGAACAACAACACGATTTTTAAAAAATGCCGCCTTTTGCATTTCAACAGAAAAAGGAAAGTAAAATGTACTGGGAATGGCATGAAGGTAAATCATGATAAATTGTATATTTTTCGGTCCACTATCCCTCCCAAACTGGAGGGAATTTCAGGTGCTTAGTAATAATTATGTCATGATGTATAAAGTTGAAATAAATTAATTTAAAATAAAAACTATGAAAATAAAATACTGATTAGAAAAATGAAATATTTTATTTATTGACCCGTGTGTCATGTTACCATTAACTGAAATCAGAGAACTGTAAATATTCAGTTTACTTTATGAGAGATTGGAATATACAGTACCCTCTGTTCGGACACTTCTTTAATGTCATCGCTGCAGCATCGTCTCTGGTGTGAGTGTGTGCGGACGTGCATGTACGCACAGTGGAGAGAGCGGGATGATGGCTCGGCCGTCTATATCTGAAACTGTTATGGCACTTTGAGGTTAGTCGGGGTAAATTAGTTAAATGCCCCTGGAATGAACAGCATCCAGTGCGGCTCGCTGCCAGCACTGCATTCACTCGCCTGTGTGTGTGTTCAGGCGTGCAAGTGTAGCGTCCCTATCACTCTGAATGACACCAAGCGTTCAAGCAGACATCCTGTCCACACTAAGGACAATTAGCCTAATGAAAGCAGTGTGTCTCGTCCTATCAGTGACAGGAATAGCAGCGGCTGAAACTAAGCTGGACGCTGTCTTTGGAGCGCTGGCGCCGTGACAGCGACCTTCCTCGTAGTCCTACACCAACACAAGTGATGCTTCAGGAAGTTCACATGGGCAGCCAAATCACACCCACTCGAAAAGGCTTTATAGGGTGTGTGTGAATGCATACATCCCTGGTCCAGTGACACTCACTGAAGAGAGCTAAAAAGGCCGTGCACTCTAGGCGGTCCTTACTGGATGTGTATGTGTGTGTTTGCGGGGGGTGGGTTGTGTTAAGTAGAGAACAGACTCTTCAACACTCTCTCCTGTCTTTATCAGATGGCCTGTCAGCTTCCTGAAGTGATTTGAAGCATCGAGTCTGCCAAAGCAGGCGTCGTGTCAAAGTGCCCTAATTAGCATTCCAGAATCACTGAATCACTGACCACTTAAAACACCTTTAGTCAGGGTCTGTCAATATAGTGGAGCACAAGCAGAAAATACTAAATCCTTTTCTTTTGGGAACACTTATAATCCAGTGATAATGGACTCTGATATCTGGGGAATCTCTGGAAATAATCAAAATGTCAACACACGGGAGATGATGACTGCGCAGGAGAGCGCGTTCACTTGCAGGCATATCCTCCTGAAGACAGGCCATCTGTTCTGCACAAACACAATGTAAATCAGAGCTAAAATCCTTATTCTCTATATTGAGCAAGGAGGTCTATGATATGTATACGATGCAATCTGTTTGCATTTCCATTCATGGGTTAATAACAACTACACATGCAAGGAAAAATTGGTATCAATAAGGTTCTATTTGTTAAGATTAGTTAACTACTATAGTTAACATGAACTAACAATGAAAAATAATCCCGTTAACCAACATTAGAGAACTGTAAACATATGAATGTGACTTTAAATTATTGAAATATTAAATTATTGAATCATTAGTTAACTACTATAGTTAACATTAACTAAGCATGAACGATACTTCTACAGCTTTTATTAATCTTAGTTAATCTTAATTTCACCATTTACTAATACATTCTTAAAATCAAAAGTTGTATATTATTAGTTTTGGGACCTGAGCTAACATAAACTAACAATGAGCAGTTGTCTTTATGAGCTAATATTGACAAACATTCATATATAGTGCAACAGATGAATTGCTAACTGTCAGTTACATTTAGTTAATGCATTAGCTAACATTAACTACTGAGGTACTGATTAACTACTAAAGTGTTACCTAAAAGTGTTACCTTTTACTCATTATACACAAAAGGTTAAATTTCTGTATATATACATACATGTATTTATTTTCAAGTTCTTTTTTTTTTGTAACTTTTTTTGTAAATATCTTTTTACCATTTTTAGAAAGTTGCACTACATGACAATTTCCAACCTGAATTAACCCTGTCTTGTAACAAAACGGTAAAATTGATATTGTAAAGGTTCGGTCTCATTTACTGTTTTTCAGGGAATTTTCGCCGGCAAAATCCTGTCATTTCAATGGGAATCGATGCGATTGCGAATTTGCGTGAGAGCGAAATGTTTCCCCACACATATTTCGCAACAGGTTCAAGTTGGTCACAG
Organism: Sinocyclocheilus anophthalmus; assembly: GCA_018155175.1. Taxonomy (NCBI): domain Eukaryota; kingdom Metazoa; phylum Chordata; class Actinopteri; order Cypriniformes; family Cyprinidae; genus Sinocyclocheilus; species Sinocyclocheilus anophthalmus. Next base: position 349,881 of record JADLZN010007544.1, read on the forward strand.
GAATTTGCTGTGTTGACCAACTGAAATTTGCTTGGTATAAAAGTGAATTTGTGAATTCTGTGTTTCATACATTGCTACAATCTAGCGTAGCGTTAGTTCTGGCAGGTCACGTTAGTCAAGCCTCGGCTGACTCTCAGCTGATCCCCATCAACCTATGGGAGTACGACACCTATCTAAGCATTCATATATAAGGTCCCTCCGTATTATCAGCAGTTTTCGCATTGCTCAATAGCTAATTACCCTCCTCCATCCCCAACTCCTCTTCTGTCAGTCAGGATTCAGCCTTCTGATTCTTCTTTGAATCAGACTAATTCTAAAATGTGTACATAACATTATTGAACTTAACGATATCTGCAAAACATTTATGTTGGTTCTGTTCTGTTAACCCTGGGGGGGTTATCGCTGCTCTCCCTACTCTCATCCATGCTAGGCTGCATGAATGCACATGGAGTTCTTGCCCAGAACAGAACCATACCGCCAATCCAAACTGTACGCTAATTGTCAATCATCTTTGACGATAGTGGTCCTGACAGAACCATTGAAAAGAGACAATGGAGCTTTTTGACCTGCAAAATTTCGTTGTGATCACACCGTAAGACTCTTATTGACCTTGACACAAAATTGGCATGTTTTGCTTCCCCCCCCCCCCCCGCCCACGTGAGTTTGAAAAGGTTTTCACATATTAACAAGAAGGTTTAGAAAAATTAGATCAAACAGATCTGAACCAAAAATGTTCAGTTGTAGTTGCTTGACTGACACAGGAGATACGCTAGTGGAATTGCAAAAAGCACATCACATACTTTTAAGTAATGAAAAGGGCCAGGTGGAATGATGCTCCTCTGTCTTTGAAAGCATCACAGAACAAAAGTCTGATATTTCTAGTATTGCTGCAGTGACCTGAGCATGTAGTGCTTCATCAAACTTACATTGATCACCTTCTTGACTTCCGAATGACAGATGCAATCTCGCACACACATACACACTGCAGTCTTTCACACTTCTCCTTGTCTCTTTGCTTAACAGTCAAAGACGTCCTATTTTTTGCAGTGATTGGATGCTACTAAACAAAGTGGCTGGAAAACTTTTGATGGTGTTTGTTGTAATATTTCTCCAAGCACAAACTTTCATACTTATAAATCAATACATGCTATATTTAGCAAAGGCTTGTGCTTGTTTTCTCTCAGATAAACATCAGATGTTCTCTGATTTGTTTGCATAAGCGTGCCGGCGGCAGTGTGTATGCATCTCAATGCAAAATCAAGGCCTGATTGTAACTACAAATCTGTCATTTAGCCACGCCTCTTGTTCCTTCATCTTCCCTTTTCATTATCTGTTATGTCGGCGTTTATTGCACACCGTCAGACACCCACACACACACACACCACACACACACACACACACGTAAGGCCTGCTGTGTTTATGAGGCAGAAGGTAAAGGAATTATTCTCTATTACAGAGTGGATCGGAGTTTTACGAGTGCTGGTTTAAAGGATGCGGCAGTATTACTCCCCACTGTGTTGCTAGTGTCAGCCCTATATGTCACAGAACTGCGGTCGCATTCGGTGACAGGCTGGAGTATAAAAAGAAGATCTACATTCAAATGTGATGCTGCGTTCACGTATTTGAGAATTATCATAACTCAGGGATTCAACGCTGAGCTCTTCACATCCTTAGACTCACAAATGATTTGTTTCTATGGCAACACTCGTAACACCGAAAGGGCTTCAAAATACCTAATGACTCAATTAATTCTCTGTAAATGAATACCTTAATATTTTATTGTGAAATATTAAAGAACAAACAGTGTAAAAGGTTTTTGCAGTTTTAATACCTTGTTGGAGCCACTGTCATTGGGATTATATGAATTCTGTGACTTTTAGTGGTATTAGTAGGTATAACTACTAAACATTCTGTCCTGTTTGATAATATTACAAATATTTGATAATATTATAAATATTACAATTATGATTATATATTTTGACTGATAACTTAAGCTCTTTATTTCTTTTGTTAGTCATCCTGTTTTCCTCTTCTAGAAATAATAAACTTTACCTTACATCTTAATTAGGGCTGTCAAAAAATTAATCGCGATTAATCACATCCAAAATACAAGTTTTTGTTTACATAATATATGTATGTGTACTGTGTATATAATTATATTATGTTTATAAAAATAAACACACATTCAGTATATATATTGAAAATATTTACAAGTATATACATGTATATATTTATATTAATATATTTTATATATAAATATATTTAATATATAAACATAACATAATTTTCTAAAATATATACATTCATGTGTTTGTATTTATATACATACATAATAAATTTTAATGAACAACAGTTTTTAAAACAAAAAAAAAAAAAAAAAAAAAAAAAAACACACTGCATCATTTTGTAACACATTTTTGTTATGTTGGATACGATTAATCGTGATTAATCGTTTGACAGCACTAAATAAATTAATATTAAAAAATATGCTTTAATTAATGCATTACTATTTTAAAAAATAAAAGTGTGTACACAGTACACACTCATATATTATGTAAACACATTTTTTTTATTTTGGATGCGATTAATCGCAATTAATCTTTTGACAGCACTAATCTTAATATAAATTAATATTACAAAAAATATTTTAATGAATGTATTACTATTTCAAAAATTAAAAGTGTAAAGTATACAGCATAACATGAATGACCAAGCATAAGATATAATCTCAGACCTGTCCTGTAAACTGCTAGACATATACTTTCAAAGCACATAGATCAATGCAGCAGGAAATAGAATTCCTCTCAATCCGCAGCTGACATGACAATATTCTGAATGTATTAGACTGAAGCTTTATCTAATTACAACCAAGCAGATGGATTGCGCTCGAGGACTTTCCGGCTTGGATCTTACCTAACACAGTACAAATGGAACCTGCACTTTGGGAGAAAATGAGGTGCAACTTACTTCCATCTGATGCACGTCCACACGCACATCCACGCAAACACAGTTATGTGTGCACATCTTACAAAATCAGTTTCTTTCAAGGTAACCCACTATCAAATTATGTGAGGGAACTTCACATCATGAGATCAGCTAATCATTGAGTTCTCAAAAATGATTAGTCTTTAGAATTATTGCTTGTGCCAAACCATAACTTCAGAGAAACATATTTCTGCTGCACGACCAGGCCTGCATATGTTTTTAATGCTCTCTTTGCTTAATGTGTCCAGTGCTTAAGCGATAGTTCACTCAAACATTTAAATTCTGTCATCATGTACTCATCCTTGTGTCATTCCAAGTACATATATGAACTCATTTCTTTTATGGAACACCAAATGAAACTTTTAAAGACTGTACTGGTCACTCTTGTCCATGCAATTACAATGATTGGGAGGCTTTCAAGCTTCAAAAAGATCACAAAGGTATAAGTCCATATCACATGCACTATATTCTGAAGTCATCAAATACATCTGAGTAAGAAACAGAATAAAATGTAATTCCACATTAATTGTAATTGTATTGGCAATAGCAGCAACAACTTATTTTTGTTATAGCTGACAATAGCAGCAAAATTTATTATTTTATATTCCATGGACGAATTCAAGTTTGAGGGAGTAAATTATTTGCATTTTGGCTAAACAATCCCTTTAGTAATTCACACTGATTTATAATTTCTATTGCTCCGTGTGACAGAAGTGGCAGTAGGTATTTGAGAAAGGCCTTTGGTGTGACGCAGTTGTTTTGCTCAGAGTTAAGAGAATTGTCATGAAGTGAATGGGGTCAAAGGTCACTCCATCAGAATCAACTGAGCCATGGTGACCAGCGACTTGAATGACGTGTATATTCTGACAATTCTGCAAATGGATTAGGCTGAATGCTTCTTATGTTCGCCTGCATTTAAGATGTATGTGTGCGGGTCAGGCTTTGCCTATATTGTAGAGAACAAATATCCCCACAAGGATAGTAAAACCTAAAATCAACTCCATTGCAACAGCCAACGATCCCCAGGAGGAAAACAACTTAATAAACATACTAAAAAAATACATTAGGTAAACTCTAAAAGGCTGAGAGTTAAGTTTAAGCATAGGATTAGAGGATTTAAAATATCATTAGCTCGGTATAGTGCATGTATTTGCATATGTGTTTAGTTGCAACTTCATGTATATTTAAACATGACATGACTGTAGGTAAAGTGAAACTGTACAACACATTTCTCACATTTGCTATTATGCATGCAAGCTGCAAGCAAACTACATGAAAAATTCACACACACACTAATTCCCTCTCCTTGAAGCAACGATCGAGCTGACTTTTATTATCTTCCCCTTTATCGAGCAGCCACTGCTTTGTTCCCTGCTTTTCAGCACAGAGTTATCTGGAGACTCAAAGTATGATAGGACCAGAGAGGCTAAATGGAGAAAAAATCTCTCTATGTGAGCGGTTTGTAGCTGCAGCCCCAGGCAAGAGAACTAATACCCCTATAACGAAGACTCAGAGAGAATCACTATGACTCCCGCCAAACACCAGTGACTTTTCTCTCTGAAAGTGTGCACCCAACAACATTCGGCTGCCACAAACACACCCGCACGTGAAAGCATGTGCAAACTCTCTCCTGCACACACGTGCATGCACACATGCAACTGGCAGGCTTGCAAAACTCCTGCAATGCACTAAAACACGTGTCCACTCTTTAACCCGGGAACGCTGGCAAAAACGCCACCTTACATGCTGGAAGGCATTTTAGATCCGTGGCATTGTAGAAAAGGAGCAGACGCTTGCTGTCTCAATGGGACAAGGGTTGCCGATGGGGTAATCCTGCGATCCCCGCCGGCTCTCTGTCCCTCTCAGCATGCTCCTTCTCAAGAGCGACGGATGATATAAAGACCCCATTCAATCGAGTGACACAATCGCACTCGGGTAACGGATATTCTAACCCCCGTTCCTCCCTCTCGTCAGACTTACCTTCATTCGAGCGCTGAGGTAGCTGTGCAGTGTCAAGGGAAGCATGTTAGGGCAGCTGCGCTCTCTTCTGACTCCAGCTCTGATGTGCTCATTTCAGCTGCCTCACTGCCTCGGTTCACACAGCGCTCCACCACCTTCTTACCTCGCTCTCCTGGAGGATGCTGGCGAGTGAGAGAAAGAGAGAGAGGGAGGGATGTGAAAGTGAGCATGAGAGGATGTTTCCTCCCCCACAGCCCCCTGCTCCTCCGTCTCCCCTCGCAGGATTTGTCCTTTTCGTACTTGCGTGTGCGTGGAAGCATCCTATAGTGCACAATCAGTTTCTGCGGGCTGAGGTTTATGCAACTGCGTGAAAAGATTTGATGAGAGAGAAGAGGAATCCTACTAGACGTGCCTGATAATCAATTTATCTCATTTTTAAGCTTAAGAACAGCCTGAGGGTGAGATACACCACAGTGCAGTAGGAAAACTGGAAGATACTGTATGTACTGAAGCAGAGAGGAGGCACAGGGGGACGGAGTGAGATAAAGTTGGACATTTGCTTGTTGCCCCTCTGCAAGGTCGCCAGAACGGTGAGCAGATGTTTCGGTAGCATTACATGTGGCCGTCTACCCACACACTTCCAACATGCGAATGAACACTGATTTATGACTCTGCAGTCTCCCCCCCACACAAACATATGCAGTCGCACATTTCGTAATACACATTATCTGCCCAACAGCAGTAGATTCTGTGGCTTCTATTGGATCTGTTGACTCCCAGCACACATTTCAGTGTGTGGGCTTGAGGTTTGGGTCCCAAATGGGATCCATATCAGTTAATCGTCCCCTGTCAGATGCTATAAGAGATTCATATGGGCTAATTCAAATGGACAAACCCATTTGGGGCCCAAACCTTATGCCCATATCCTGACCTACATTGGACCCACCCGCTGGGAATGTCAAACCAACGAGTCCAGTATTGGATAATAGCTGCTATTGGCGTAAATGTTGTCATAATGGTGCAGGGGGCCCTGAAACGTATACATGGGCCCCTTCTTGAGTTATCATCCATCCACCCTTGAGAAGGAGCGTGCTGAGAGAAACAGAGAGCTGGCGGGGATCACAGGATTACCCCATTGGCGACCCCTGTCCAAATGAGATGACAAGCATCTGCTCCTTGTCCACGATGCCATGGATCTAAAATCCCTTCCAACATGCGAACAAACTCTGATTTATGACTCTGCAGTCTCCCCGCACACAGTCACCTATGTTGTAACACACATCATCTGCCCAACGGCAGTAGATTCTGCGGCTTCTATTGGATCTGTTGACTCCCAGCCCACATTTCAGTGTTGGTATGATTTGGGATTGAGTTTTGGGCCCCAAATGGGATCCGTATCAGTTAATTGTCCCATGTTAGATTCTATAAGAGATTCATATGGGCCAATTCAGATAGGGACACGTCCTCCCCTCTCCCCTTTTCCCACCTCCCCGCACCGGGGACCATGGATTAACTGTGGACTAAACCATTTAAGATCCAAACCTTAAGACCATATTGTGCCTACATTGGGCCCACCATGAAATTTGGCTGAGAATGTCAAACCAATGAGTCCAGTATTGGATTATAGTGGCCATAAAGGGAGTCCCAATGGTGCAAGGGCCCCCGAAACCTTATGCCCCCCTGTCTTATCATCCATCCCCCTTGAGAAGATACATTTAAAACATAAGTGGTAAATTATATATTTAAAACACATTCAGTTTTATATTATTATTTAATATTATCAATAGGACACAAAAAAATCAAGTACTTTATTTACTTTAATGTTTAGTAGAGACACACAAAAATAAAGTGCCACTAAGCATACCAACATTATCAAAACATAATATTATTTAAGGGTATTTTTACACAGTAAAACTTTTAATTTGACAATTTATAATAATTGCACTTTTTTCCTATATTACAGCACACACAACAAACAACACCATAATTTATTATATATATATATATATATATACCCACTGTAATATTTGAAGTGCACAGTCAATACAGGCTAAACCCACATCTTTTCACAGAGATGATGCTTAAATTACTTCAGTTATTAAATGCACTCACTTTGAGGAATTGTCTGTTACTTTTAATGTATGCTTTAAGAACAGTACATGGTAAAAAATGTATAACATTATATAATAATATACGTCCTGCCTAGGAGCAAGAAATAGAATGAGTAAAATGTAGGTGCCTTAATTTTGAGAATTCTGTACAGTGAGCGAGGCATTGAAGGTGGAAAGATGACTTTGTTATTAGCAGACCCCCCCCCAATATAGTCCGCCATAGCACCATCCACATAGGTTGGTTGGGATGCTCAAATGGACAGAGCAATCTTATAGTGCATATATAGCCATACACTTAAGCAAGCACACTTACAGTATGTTGTGTGTGCATCACATTTAAGAGACTATGCTTTGAGAACAAACAGTGGATGAAACCCATCACTTTCCCCAGGGTTTATTTACTCTCTATATGTCTCTTTTTAATGTGTGAAACTCATTACTTTGAATGCCACATCAATCAGTGACCCCGTAATTGTAAAATCAATAAACATTCAACGGGTAGCAATCCTCTAAGTGTAATCAAGAGCATGGTCCTTCATTATTCCAAGTGTGTTATTTATTTATTTTTATTTTCTCACTGAATCACTCTTTCTCTCTTCTTTGGTTGTCCGGTATAAATTAGCATGAATTGACCCTGTCAGTGCAGATTTGATCAGTTTGAACTGAAATATTGTGACCTGACAAAACAATGGGAGAGATAAATAAAGACAAATCATACCAAGGGCAACAGGAATAATCAGGACAGGATGATAGAGACAGACTGAAAGAAAAAAAAAATGGTCCTGTAGCAGTCTGTCAGTAATTTGTTTTGCTCTGATCACTGAATGTGAGAAGAAGAAAAAAACACTATGAACACAACTTTAGCACAACTTTTGCCTTTTCATTTTCATATTCATACATTTAAAACCTTATAAAACATGGATAAATCACTACCCCAGCCCAGTAAATCTCATTAAACTTCCACTTGTGGACATTCAATTCTTACTAAATTCTTCTTCTTATTATTGTTATTCAAAATATTTTATTTGAGGGGTACAGTTTAGGTGAATTATACAGTGAAATCGCTTAAATCAAACAAATATTTGACTTTGTAAATATAAATTTAAACCAGAACATGATATTACCTAAATGTAATTGCATAGAAGAGTGATCAGATAGACAGACAGTCAATAAATAAATAAAATTTGACACAAGTATGCGATCTAGGGTTACTAAAATATCAAACTAACAATGTGACCTTGGGCCACAAAACCAGTCATAAGGGTCAATTTTTTGAAATTGAGATTTATACATAATCTGAAAGCTGAATACATAAGCTTTCCATTGATGTATGGTTTGTTAGGATCGGACAATATGGGCGACCTGCGATACAACTATTTAAATCTGGAATCTGAGGGTGCAAAATCTAAATATTGAGAAAATCATCTTTAAAGTGAAATGAAGTTCTTAGCAATGCATATTACAAATCAAGTCAAACATTAAGTTTTGATATATTTACGGTAATACATTTACAAAATATCTTCATGGAACATGATCTTTACTTAATATCCTAAAGATTTTTGGCATAAAATAAAAATTGATAATTTTAACCCATACAATGTTTTTTTGGCTATTGCTACAAATATACCCCAGCGACTTAAGACTGCTTTTGTGCTCCAGGGTCACATATAAAGGTGAGCAAAATAAAACTCAATAATCATTTCAAATGTCCATCAATTATTTTAGCAATCTAGCTGAGAATTGTGGAATGTGCATGAGAAAAACACTAAGGGACGATGCACTATGCAATCAGGTTACCTTTTGCTGTACTGGGGGGTTATTTGGCTCCCCAAGGATTCAGCTAGCTGTGAACATAAAGGGATGACTGAAACAGGAGAATGCAAATTAGTTAAGACCTCCTGCTGGGGTTAATACTGCAGTCAGGGTTAATCTTTTTTCCTTGACTTACAAAAGAATACTTTGTCAAGATGTCAGCGGTTAGACGCGTCCGTTATCATGGGAGGATTGCACTGGGGAACGGGAGCAGTGCAGGGAGGCGAAGAGTCCAGAATGTGACGTGCTGATGCCGTATGCAGAGACGGAGAGATATTGTTCACAGTGCTGATGATGTGAAGTAGAAAACGTAGGCAAAACAAGGCCTTCTGCCAATAGGGGCAGTAAACTCCTTGGGTGCAACAGTAGTGAATCACAGAATCGGTTAAATGCCTGATTTTATTTCACTCTGGTGTTTCAGGGCACAGAGAAACAGATGAAGTGAGCAGCATGTGCACCATGAATATCGATGAAGCCATCAAGATTGCTGATGCTAAAGATTTTTTTAAATAGTTTTTAAGTTTAAAGAAATCAGTAGTACTTCATCTCATGTGTACTAACATGTACAGATCAGATGAAGGCTCCAGGCTAAAAAAAAAATTATAATCAAATGATAAAATCTTAAATTAGATCTGTAATAAATCAAACCACATTAATTGGGCAAATGCATCAAATAGTAATAGATTACATTAATAGTTTGTTAAAAATGAAATGTATGGCTTATCTAGTTGAAAATGCATGTGGAATATTACAATGCGGGTAAAAATCCAGTGAATTTGTCTTCAGGGGCTCAAGTCAACCCTGTAGGTCGTTTCTTCAAGTGTCTCAAGCAGACATTGGCTGATGAGAATATTTTTCTCAAGCGTTTTTCTGCGGTTGCTCAGAGCGCTTTACTGAAAAGATGATGTATGGTCTTCAACCCTGAACCTAATACAGTTTTTAAGACTTGTTGAACTAGGAAAAGCCTTTACACATTGCAAATTGTTTCACATATTGACCGAGAAGTAATTCAAATGTGTTTTCTTTTGCTTATATAAAAAAAAAAAAGTACGCAAGCACCTAATTTTGGCATACGGAGAGTGAAAGGGGCGGAAATTGGAGTATTGATTTATTTATTTGTTGGTGTTAGTTTTTATTGTATTTTAATATTTATATTTTATATTTTTATTATATTTAGTATTTATTTTATTTAGTACTTTACTTGATTATTTATTATTTCCGTCTGCGGACCAGAACCGAATGAGATTAAAGTCCAACTACAATATGGCCATTCATACCTGAGTTCAAGAAAGGGTCCCCTCTTGTATTAAACAGGCACAACATTAGAATGGCAGCGCACGTGCCGGATGTCAACTTTAGTTTTCATTCCTAACATTTTAGTGAGCTTCTCCTAATATCAGATTATGCTCATATTTAATATTTTTTTGCACAATTAGCAAAGTTAAATAAATACAGTAACAGTAACCTCATATATGTCTGACAAGGACTACAAAAGTTAATCTTTTTGTTCGTTTTTTCCATGCATCGTGAATAGGAAATGTCATAACATGTTTTTGTAGGTCATGCTGTGTATTTTCTCTTTTTTCCTCCTCAAAAGGAAAATGCATTATGTTTAATGTTATAAAATACCCTTCAAACCCCATTGGTTAGTGTTTATTGCACTTGCACTTTTACTTCTGTACTCTTCTACCTGTTTGCTGTGAAATAAAATAAAAGCATTCGTGGCCCCGTTCAGAACAAAAGCATTATCAAATTAATACTTATGACATCTATATATATACTAATGACCTGACCACATCACATTAAGGGATATGGAACTCCATTATATTCGAACGCGAATGTTGTAGGCGACCTGGAGCTTTGGCCCTCAAAATCACCAAATCTACATTGAACTCCGTTGATACCGTTTTTCATTTGCGAGTTGTTTTCCAGGTTAAAGGTGTAGAGATGGGGGGGGGGGGGGGGGGGGAACCACACCTAGAAGATAAAGATGAATTACTAGCACATCCTTGGAAGACGGATGAAGCCAAATGGGCAATTCTTAAGAAAACCTATTTCAGCCTGCAAAAACTTTGAGACTAGTGTTAAAGTTCAAAGCTGCCAAAGCTACACAACAACCCAAATATCTCAGAAAGGCCCAGTCAAAAGCCAGACCTCATTCTGATTGAGAATCTGTGTCAAGACTTCAAAATTTGCTTTCACTAACGGTCCCTATGTGAACTTACAGAGCTTGAGAAATTTATTTTTGAGCAGTTTTATTAAATTGCAATTTTGCCAATTTTTTTGTCTGTGTTCGTGGGAAAAGCTGCATCATATTTGATGTTATAACATGCCCTTGAAATTGAGTTTTGTGTTCACTGCAGAGATTGTTTGCAGTGTTGAACCAGTTTGCAAGGTTTATTGTAATCACAGTTTCTTTACCATTTCACTTCTGTACAGGTTATTATTTTGTAAAAAAAATGAAAAGCAGAGCACATTGTTATCTCGAATGCGTCATTGGTGGTTTCAGTGTGTTCCCCGAGTACTGAGGTGGATAATACTGCCTTCCATGTTATAAGAATGGCCATAATTATCAGCTGCAAACTTTGAACAGCCCTTCAAATCATAACTACAACTGAGAACTTCAGGAATAATTTGATACTTGAGTATATAAATATACATTAGGCTACTGCTGTCGACCATGAGTGTCGTCAATAAGCCACATAAATGTTTGAGCGTATTAGTAACAATTTCTTAAATTATATATATATAACTATATATATATGTAAGTATTTTGCTGTCTAAGGCAATACTGGTGATTTACGATACATAAAATAAATATAATGACTCGGAATGGCATTTGTACCAACCATGAAAGGAACCAGTTGTATGTTGTACTACTGAATTGTAACGGGGCTGACGAGATGTGAGACGTGTGGATCCATTTGCAAGCTTTTATTTCAGAGACGTGGTAAACAGGCAGGGTCAAACCACTGGCAAACAGGAATATGGCGGCAATAACACACGAAATAGTCACCGGGCTTAGCGTAGGTCATCGAACAGCAGACAGATGTCACAGGACAGCAAGAGCTAAGGGAGGAATCAGGAAAACGCTCGAAGATCAAAATGCCGGAAGGAAAACAGACCAGTAGGCCAACCCGCGCAAAAAACTAGGAAAAGCACCGGAGAGTTTTCCGGAAAGGCTGTACAGGCTTAAACAACTACTAAGCGAGAAATGTGGTTCGAGTGCCCGGTCCCCGTGTTATATAGTGAGTGTACGCTGTTTGTGTTTAGAAACACCTGTGCTGCATCAGAGCAATCAGGTGTGTGCATATTCGGCGGAGTGCATATCAGTGAAATGCAGGAGGGAAATGTACGTCCGGGGGTGGGTGTATGTGCCACAGTGGTTTAGTGCGCCGCAGGAGATTCTGTCAAATGAAATTAGAAGTTAATGGATTCCGGATTTGACATGATATATCTAGTTTTGTAATTTATTTAGACCCATAGATTTATTTTTAGGTTTTTTGTATTTATTCAAATTTAGTTTAGATGTCCTATTTTATTTAAAGTCATTTTGTTGTTATTATTACAAATAAACATGTCTATAAAGTTTTTTTTTTATAATTACAATTTAGTTTTATTTTTCGTGCCCTACGTTATTAAGTTTGTAGTTTTTTTATTTTAAATAAGACTGTCTTCGGCCCGCGTGGCAAATTGAGAAAATACAACTTGTTTTATTTTAGTTTATTATTTCAGCCCCCCATCATATTCCCCCGTTAATTTGTTTCAGATGTAATGATACAGGTATTATATGGTTTTATATATCCAAACCATTATGACTTTCTTCCTTGTGCACATTGATATGAAGTATAAAAATTCTCGTGGGTTTTATTTATGAGATGTTATTTTAATTATATTATTGTACAGTGATTAATACAATGAAATCACTAATTGTCACCCAGAGAAGCGAAACTCAACATGAGCAGAAAGCACATCCATATTTGCTCTTTCTTCTATTGGTACAAAGCGCTAATTTTGTTTCATCGCTGTGTGACACAAATAAAAGCAGACCTTCTCAGTGACGCATTATAATAAGAAAATAAGTGTTAAAGTTGATTTGCTGCTGGTATATTGAAAACAGTTGAGTTATCGCCGTCGGCGCACCACACACACACACACAACACATAAACACAGTTCCAGGCACTTGTTAACTGTGACAGCGCAGTTGTATTTACATAAAAATAAAATAAAGTGAACCAAACATCAGCGCGCACGCCTCTGTGTCACTGTTGGAACGCGACTGAAGTACAAAGCCTATAATTTACATAATAAATAATAGTTTAGCATTCAGATAGGTTACATCGCAAATATGGAAATATTATGAAATATTTGAATTTGTGCCGAAAGAGAGAGGTAGGATACACAAACACAAAGCTCCATTTCGCAAACAGTTAAGTGCACAAGCCTTTAAAGTATACTCCTTTTGTCAGTCTGTGAGAGACGCATTCAGAATCAGCACATGGTCATTGTCTAGTGGGCTTTGTTTTCAAGTGCGCAACTCATGGCATTCGCTGTTCTTCTGGATTGGGGGTGAATTGCCTGTATTCGTTGTAAGGCCTCATGCCGCACCGAACCGAGATGTCGTACCGTGAAGGTTCGGTACGAATACAAGTATCGTTCCACCCCTAATATATATATATATATATAGATAGATAGATAGATAGATATACATAGAAAGACACACACACACACACACCTATACATATTAAGACATCAGGGTGAGTGAATGGGTTATTTTGGCTGAACTGTCCCTTTAAGAATCTTTTATTCTCAGTTCACTCTACTGTACATGACAACATTACTGATGAAAGTATAGTCAGGCTATATATGCGCTGTTCAATAGTTCAGTGCGCTTTACTCGCCCGCTGAGCGGAGTTTCATAATAAATCACACTGGACTGTTTCATTTTAGCTTGAGGTGGTGTTCAGCGCCCACATGAGAGTATAACATCAGCACTCGTCATGTGGATCAGTTCTTCACTTTAGCTGTGCGTTTAGCAGACTATCCAGACTTCACAGTTAAATTCAGCTCTGATAACAAAGGTTTCATTTGCATCTCTGAAGTCTTGATGAAGCTGATTATTCATGGGTACAATATGTGTTTGTGTTCTTGCTCAGCAGCGGCACCCTTCAGAAAGCAGTGGAACTGCAATGGTTCCACTTGCAGGTGCCGTAAATATTCTTAAAGTACTAAGAGGTGATGTTTCAATACATGGCGCAGAAAATCAGACTATTTCTCAGACGCTTTCCTTCCTGCACTAAACAAGGAGCTGTTGGCTAATATACAGCCGCTGTTTGCCAGCAGTCCTTGGCCTTGTCTATACTGACAGCTTTCTGCTGGCTAGACACCAGCTCTGACTGGCGTAGTTTATCAAATCCAACGAGAATCTAAAGAGGATCTGGCACATTATTAAGTACTATGTATCTATTTTATGAACTCTTTGTACTCTCCGAAAGTGAGTGAATAAAAAGAGGCTTGAAATGCAGAATCAGCTCATTCTAGATGAAGAAGGAAATACCAAAAGGCACTGTATTGACCAGCTGATCGAGGTTTGTTTTCTCGACTCTAAAGGAAGGTGAGTTGCAGTTTTTACCTCGAATTTTTCTCTCCACAGCTTTGTTAAATCTGTAAATCAGAGAAAAGAAGCAACATAGAAGAAAGCAACAAGCATCATTTAAAGTAGTTCAGCTACACTTAAGCTATACTAACAAAAAAGAATCGAACTGCTTGGTTGTTTAGACGAATATATCTTAAAAAATAATTAGCATCAAAATAAAATACACATATGTAACTAAGCAGCTAATGAGTGATGATTCAAATCAATCTGTGAATCATGTTTTGAATCAGTTCAGTTGTAAAGAAGATTTTGACATTTTAGGAGATGTTTACACGACACCATTTTTATGTCTTTTTTATTCAAAACAACACAACATTGGCGTTTTAGGGGCCTGAAGATGCAACTCTTTGAAAATGCGTTTCTAAGTGCACATTTTTGAAAAGGTTTCCGTTATCCTCTCTGTGTAAACTACAAAAACATGAATATTGTAGAAACAGTGACGTCGAGCACATGTTTTATTAACGCTGAATCTGAATGCAATTGTGGTGCAGGCGTTTCCGTAGTGTTCTTTGCAACCCTAGGGACATCGCCAACTACTTTGTCTTTTTTCTTTTTCTGGCCTGGCAGGTGCATAATATCAACCGTTTTAAAGTGTCATTTTTGCGGATCCCGTGTTAACAACATTGTCGTCTGTACACAAACATTTTTTAGCGAAAGCTTTTCAAAAATGCAAAGGAAAAACGTTTCTGTTTTTTAGTGTGTTGTTGTTTTGTAAACATGCCCATAGTTTGATTATTGCATCCTGTTTAAGAAATAAAAAAATTAAAAATGACCTAAATCAATTAGGTTTTCTGTTCAAAAACACACAGAAGGATTTATGCACATTCGATGTTCATTTCACTGGATCTGAAGTAGCTCAAAAGGTAGTTTGATGTACTGGCAAACCTACACTCTTAAAAATGCTGGGTTGTTTCAACCCGGCTTTGGATCAATTATGGACTAACCCAACTTTTGGGTTAAAAATGTAATTTTAAATTTTAACCCAACAGCTGGGTTAGTCCATATTTGACCCAAAGTTGGGTTGAAACAACCCAGCATTTTTAAGAGTGTAAGGTCATAAGTTCGCTTCCCAGGAAATGCATGAACTGATGAATGCACCTTTAATGCACTGTAACTTGCTTTAGATAGATGTCTCTGCCAAATGTTTCATATTTTGTAGTATAACAGTATATAGATTATCAGGCCCATTTCAACAGCTTGATTTAGCCTCAGCATCTTAAATCTGGATGTGGGTCTGTTCAGGTTCAAATGAGGTCTGCAGATTCAGAAAGTTTGATGGTTTTGACTCTTTTTGCATAAAGCCTCCTACACCTCCTTCTTGGACCTCCTACACCCCACAGCTATAGGATCTTCATTGCATTGCAAGGGAATACTGTAGCACATACACAGTCTGTGCAGAACGATAGCTTTAATTCAGCATATCTGCATTTTAAACAAAGTCGTTTGTTTGAGATACTCTGTAAGCAAGGCAAACTGAGTAAAACACCAAAATGAATGATCATTCCTTCAAAGCCAGTTAATTTAAAGGAATGGCTAGTTTTCTTGATGTCAAGTCAAGGTTGCTTTCTGGAGTAAATCAGGATTTTGCTGGTATTTAAACTCACTTTACAAAGAATGATATACTGCCCATGAATGATAATGACTTCTGGGACTTGAAGTAAATGATACACAAAATGTATTATTATTATTTTTTTTTAATAAAAACTTCTAGATTCTAGCTTAGGAAATAATGCTCATGACGTTTGGCTCCAAACACTGCTCGGAAGCTACATCGACTATTGGATTTAGGAGTCAAAAAGCAGGCAACAAAAGCAGAAAATATTGGTGGGAGTGTCGCCTGGAGCGTGTGACTCATTCGAGTCATTCAATGGAACTAAGTTGGTCATTAACGTTCACACTTCAATAGTGAAATCCCCCCTCAGCCACCTGGCACAGGTGATTATATCATTATGATCACAGAAGGGTGAAGACAAACTTTACTTTGCCACCTCGACTAAGAGGGCAACGCTTCTGTGAATTGTTTGAATTGGGGGAAAGTTTAAAAGTCAGGCATTTTTCCAGTTTAGAGTTTGTCATTTATATGTAACATTTTATATGCTGTGAGTTTGTCATAAAAACGTGTCCTGATGGCCGTTTAATGCATGAAAAGAAATTAATTCCAATGTAATTTGTGAAGTAGAAAACATCCAGGTTATAGAGACTCAGCATTTTCTTAACAGAATGACAGCCGTATTGTAGTATAAATTGGATTTGACACTTTTGACTGTTGCTGTTTGCACAAATACACAAATGAGTTCACATCGCAGCAGAAAAGTCAGTGTGGAAAAACTTCTTTCTTGGATCAGTGGTCTTGAATGGCAGCCTAAGGCAACATTTCGTGGTTTGGTATTATTGAAAAGCTTATTATGGATTTTCCATTGAAAGCGTCAATGAGGTAAATTTGGTCATGTCAAAGCACACGAAGGTATTGAACTGAATGAAGATTACATCCGAATGACTGACAGGAGAACCAGGGTACCATATATATGCTGTGAGTTCATGCTGCGCACCTGAAAGGTCAAGATCAGTTTCTTACTCGTCAGCTGAATCGTGTGAACATCCAATGAAGAGTCTTTTAGACTCGAACACTTTGTAATTTGGTCACTAAAGGAAGTGAAAATTCTCCCGGTTCTTCCCAAAGTATTTCTGATGCAAAACAACTAAAGCTGTGGTAATACTTCAGCAACGTGTCTCTGTTTTAGGTTACACTTTATTTCGATAGTCCACTTTAGACATTCTACTAACTATAAGTAACTTTGTAACTACATGTCAACTACATGTCAACTAATTCTCATTCATTTGCAACTACATGTCTACTAACTCTCAGAGTAGACTGTTAGGGTAGGTTTAGGGTTAGTAGAATAAGTTGACAAAGAAAGTGTTAGAAGATATTAAGCAGACAGTCTACCAATACTCTACTAACTGCTAGTTGACATGTAGCTGCACAGTTACTTACCGTTAATTTAATGTCTAAAGTGGACTATCGAAATAAGTGTTACCCTGTTTTACCTCAAGGCTCTTTGAATTCTCAAACACCTTTGCTTTAATTTGATTGAAACACAAGGCCAATTTGAAATGCAATCATGAAAGAAAACTGCACTGTGATGACAAATGGAAACTCACGTTACATGATAATCACAGCATTTAGCATTGCTTTGAATGTCTAAAGTGTTTCTTGCTTGTTTTATGATTAAAGTGAGAGTTCACTCCAAAAAAATGTAATAAAATGCTGTTATAATTTACTCACCCTTATGTCGTTCCAAACCTGTATGACTTTATTTCTACTTCTGTGGAACACGAAAGAAGATAGTTTAGGAAATGCCTCAGTGTTTTTTTTGTCCATGCAGTGAAACTACTACTAACATTCTTCAAATCTTCTTTTGTGTTGCACTAAAAAAAAGAAAGTCATACAGGAGTGGTACGACACGAGAATGAGTAAGTGATGACAGAATTTACATTTCTGGGGAATCTTCAGTAACATCATATGTTGAACTGAATATCGCAGTTAATCAAAATCACGTTGATATACTCAGACCAACAGCACAGTTGTGAGTGTGATATTGCTCAAATATTCATTAAAACATGGATTTTGTTCAAAAATAATTTCTTAGAAACATGCATTTTTGACACAATATGGCAAGTTATTTTGTCTGTTTAGCTCCAAATGATGCAATAAAAACTCTTTTGGGTCTCTCAATTAGAATCAGTTTTGAGGAGTGGAACTAACTTTTGTGTAAATTAACATGTAACACAGAAACTTTTAATAAATTATAAATGATGTGATTTGATTGTTAAAGCAACAAATGAGGATTTCCAGAAAGCGATTTCAGCGATTTCGACAGCCCTGATTACACCAGTCCCTTATTTCAATGACAAAGGACGTTATCAGTGTCAGCAGTCTTGGAGAATCAGTCTCTGTGGAAAGAGAACGGTTTTGAGCTCTTCATTCATGTCAGTTTCACTCACTGTCTAAAGAACAAAAGATCAGAGAATGAAAGATGCAAGCTTCCTTGTCTGAAACGCTAGTCAGTCTGTGAACTTGCACAGTCGTGGGCCTCATCATCTTCTGTATCATTTCACTGATGACTGACGTCTTTTCACAGTCCTTCAGCGACTAACATCTGATTTGCACTTCTAGAAGAAACCGTCTGATATATCTGATTGTTCATGAATGCAATGATTTCTGTTTGCTCTAGACTTTGAATTAGATCATGTACAGTACTAATGTGATCTCATTAATATTTGCAGAATTCATAAGTAAAGTGTGTTTCTAGCACACATACTTTAATGCATGTTCAGATAGACACTGAAACAAACATTCCTCATAATTTACTTACAAACGAGTGCCTTGCTATGGGATTGTGTCTGAATATTGAACTTTGGGTAACTTTTTATTTCAACGACCAATTCACACTATTAACTAGCATGCATATTACTAGCATATCGGTTGTTTATAAAGCATACAGTGGGTACGGAAAGTATTCAGACCCCCTTAAATTTTTCACTCTTTGTTATATTGCAGCCATTTGCTAAAATCATTTAAGTTATTTTTTTTTCCCTCATTAATGTACACACAGCACCCCTATTGACAGAAAAACACAGAATTGTTAACATTTTTGCAGATTTAATAAAAAAGAAAACTGAAATATCACATGGTCCTAATATTCAGACCCTTTGCTTGTGACACTCATATATTTAACTCAGGTGCTGTCCATTTTTTTCTGATCATCCTTGAGATGGTTCTATCCTTCATTTGAGTCCAGCTGTGTTTGTTTATACTGATTGGACTTGATTAGGAAGCCACACACCTGTCTATATAAGACCTTACAGCTCACAGTGCATCTCAGAGCAAATGAGAATTATGAGGTCAAAGGAACTGCCTGAAGAGCTCAGAGACAGAATTGGGGCAAGGCACAGATCTGGCCAAGGTTACAAAAACATTTCTGCTGCACTTAAGGTTCCTAAGAGCACAGTGGCCTCCATATTCCTTAAATGGAAGACGTTTGGGACGACCAGTACCCTTCCTAGAGCTGGCCGTCTGGCTAAACTGAGCTATCGGGGGAGAAGAGGCTTGGTTAGAGAGGTAAAGAAGAACCCAAATATTACTGTGGCTGAGCTCCAGAGATGCAGTCGGGAGATGGGAAAGTTGTAGAAAGTCAACCATCACTGCAGCCCTGCACCAGTCTGGGCTTTATGGCAGAGTGTCCCGACGGAAGCCTCTCCTCAGTGCACTACACATGAAAGCCCGCATGGAGTTTGCCAAGATGGTGAGAAATAAGATTCTCAGGTCTGATGAGAAAACCAAGATAGAACTTTTTGGCTTTAATTCTAAGTGGTATGTGTGGAGAAAACCTGGCACTGCTCATCACCTGTCCAATACCTGTTGTCCCAACAGTGAAGCATGGTGGTGGTTTCATCATGCTGTGGGGGTGTTTTTCAGACTGCATTGGACAGGACGACTGGTTGCAATCGATTTGGTAACAGGATAAACACTAGGCCAAGTACAAGGGATATCCTGGACGAAAACCTTCTCCAGATTGCTCAGGACCTCAGACTGGGCCGAATGTTTACCTTCCAACAAGACAATGACCCTAGCACACAGCTAAAATAACGAAGGAGTGTTTTCACAACAACTCTGTGACTGTTCTTGATTGGCCCAGCCAGAGCCCTGACTTAAAATCAATTGTGCATTTCTGGAGAGACTTAAAAATGGCTGTCAACCAACGTTTACCATCTAACCTGACATAACTGGAGAGGATCTGCAATGAGGAATGGCAGAGGATCCCCAAATCAGGTGTGAAAAACTTGTTGCATCTTACCCAAAAAGACTCATGACTGTATTAGATCAAAAGGGTGCTTCTACTAAATACTGAGCAAAGGGTCTGAATATTTAGGACCATGTGATATTTCAGTTTTTCTTTTTTAATAAATCTGCAAAAATGTCAACAATTCTGTGTTTTTTTTTGTCAATATGGGGTGCTGTGTGTACATTAATGAGGAAAAAAAAAGAACTTGAATGATTTTAGCAAATGGCTGCAATATAACAAAGAGTGAAAAATTTAATACGGTCTGAATACTTTCCGTACCCACTGTATATAAATGCTTTATTCTGCTTGACCTTCTTTTAGATTCCCTAATCCTAAACTTAACAACTCCCTTACTAACTATAAATAAGCAGCAAATTAGGTTTATTGAGCCAAAAGTCGTAGTTAAAAGTTCGTTAATAGTGAGAATTGGACCTTAAAATAAAGTGTGACCGAACTTGTTTTATATTGAATAGATTTGATGTCTACTAAAACATTCAAAAATGCAAATATGCACACTAGATGTTCCTCTATAGATCCCCAAAATCAAAACCACTCGAGTTGCAGCAAAGCGTGACCTTTGACCTTTGTGGTTTGCAGCCTGCTGGTGACCCGAAACTTTCACAGAAGACCGATTTATCGCTGCATGCATCGTTTAATATAACATGAACATCACTGCTGACAAATATTTATGGCAAAGCAATAAGTGCTAAGTGATTTTGTAGGGGTACCTTTAACAGATCAGCGGGAGTGTGTGCGTGTGTTGATAAGTACTTCCGTCTTGAGTTTGCAAGAGTATATGCACCCTGCACGCTCCCCTTGCGTAAAGCATTTTTGTGTATACATAAACAAGGGATAAACACGGGATGACTGTCTTGAGTAGGAGCGAAGCCTACAAAAGGGAAGAGTTGGGCTAGAAAGAGAGAGAAAGAGAGAACAGCGGAGTGCGAAAGAGTTAAGGAGGGACACAACTTATTAATGAGTAACACACACACATGTTGATTTCCAATTTCCTGCTTTAGCTCACCTTTAAAAGACGAGAAAGAGCGGACGAAAAGACACCAGCAAGTGAACCAGAGAGCGAGTGAAGTTTTGGCACCTTGACTTCTGTAGCAGGTAAGCCGAACATCTCTACATCTGTGATGCTTTCTTACATCTGCAGTGTAAATCTCTGCTCATCTGATATGCAGTCTGGTTCACTCATCAGCACCAATATCCCTCACGGTATTTTGGGAACATTAAATTCATAAATCAGCACAGCAGATGATTGGTGGCGGATGGGAACTGCGGGTTCCTCTGGCTGGGCTGAACAATCGCTATTCTGTTCTGTAATTGAGCTTCGGAACAGAGTTGATGTGTATTCTAATAGACTCTGCATTAAACATTAAGCACACTCCAGAGATGGAACAAATGGATCTGGAGCGAACCGAGCAGCACTCAGCCGCTCATAAACGACAGATAAGCAGAGATTACCCGCAGCTAACTGCCCTGAGCACGCTGCAATGCGACGCCTCCATTTATCAACGCTTTTATTTACTGCTGTAATTAAGTACAAAGAAACATTCAGAATGTGTCGAGTTTAGTAAAATGATCGTGAATCAAAGCCTGCAGCGAAACCACAGGCCTGACGAACAGTCAGGTGCAAGAATAAAATGACAGCTTAAGGCTTATTGATTAAAGTAATTTGCACTTCTATGCATAGCTCGTAAAAAAAAAAAAATTTTTTTTTTTTTTTAGTCGTATTTTAAGTTTGTACACCATCTTAAATGTGAGTTTTATCGTTTGCCGTTTTAACAGAATTTTGCAACCCAGTCTCATTGGAAAAACTGCAAAACGGATTGGGAAAAACGTACCTATACATATATTTCACTGCAATTTCCTACTGAAATAAATACTAGAGACAGCAAAGCATCAACCACTGTTATTCCTTTTCACACAAATTATGATTTACAGCACCTGATTATCGATTCATTTGAGCAGTTCCTTCCACAATACTATGAACTCAAAACCTTTTATAATGTATCTGAAATATTGATGCCATTCTGCATAGAATTAAGAGGTTGGCTAATGGCTAATAAACAATAACACGCTCACTCATGCATTGCTTCTTGCACTAAGCACAGCTATAACTAGTTTCAAATTAACTCTCATAATGTCCTAGAGGGAAAAAATACACTGAATTTGTTCGGTGTCTTTATCTGATATCTGTGATGTGACAACAAAGAGCATCAGCAACTAATAACATTGCAGCTGTAATGTGTTTCTCGAAGTTATTGGGAATGTTACTTGAAATGGCCCAGATTCAAAAGAATTGTTTACTGTTTGCAAAATGTGAAATCACCTCAGGTGGTCATGCACGTACAGTATGTGTACAGATTGGGCTATCTTATCTCATGCATAACAATAGGCAGTGTTTATCCCTAAATACTCCAGTCTGTTGGACAACATGTTCTCTGTCCCTGTTTGAAACGCTGTAGCCGAGAGATTCACCATCAACGGTTTGCTCTTTTGTTATGCATTGGGTCTTGGTTTGGTCCTAACATATATCCCTTCATTCTCTTCCCAGACAAACCCTCAAAATGACTCGTTCCTTGAGAGAGGTGGTGAAGGAGTACATGTCAGATCGGCGAGTTCGCAAATATCGCCTGGTGACCAAAGACGGCCGCTGCAACATCGAGTTCGGCAACGTTATGCACCGAAACCGCTTCGCCTACGTCCTCGACATATGGACCACCTTTGTAGAGACCCGATGGCGGTTTGTCATCTTGCACTTCGTGGCATCCTTCACCCTCAGCTGGTTTATCTTTGGCCTCCTCTGGTACTGGATCGCCAGAGACCACGGCGACTTGAAGTGGCAGAATCCACCCGAAAATCACACGGCGTGCGTCTATAGCGTCAACACCCTTACTTACGCCTTCCTCTTCTCGCTGGAGACCCAAAGCACCATTGGTTATGGAAATGTGTACATCACCGACGTCTGTCCGGGAGCCGTGGCTCTGATTATAATTCAGAGTCTTATGGGCACCATAATCAGCTGCTTCTGGTGCGGCGTGGTTATGGCAAAAATCGCTCTTCCCAAGAAGAGAGCCAAGACTATAACCTTCAGCGACTCTGCAGTTATCTGCCCTAAAAAGGGCACCCTTTGCCTTCAAATCCGTGTGGCCAACCTGCGCAAGACTTTGATGATCGGTAGCCAGATTTACGGCAAGCTCCTGAGGACCACAGTCACCCCGGAAGGTGAAACCATCATCTTGGACCAGGTCAGCATTGACTTCATGGTGGACGCCGGCAAGGACAACCTGTTTTTCGTGTGTCCATTGACACTATACCACGTCATCGACAAAACCAGCCCGTTCTTTGAAATGGCGGTGGACACTCTGCATCAGCAGGAGTTTGAGCTCGTGGTGTTTCTCGATGGAACGGCTGAGTCCACCAGCTCTACCTGCCAGGTCAGGACTTCCTACATCCCTCACGAGATCATGTGGGGCTACGACTTCCTCCCGATCATCTCCCGCAGCAAAGAGGGAAAGTACCGCGTGGACTTTTCCAACTTCGCCAAGGTGGTGCCCGTACCGACCGCTCATTGCGCCTACTGCTACCACAACGAGGCGGGACACCATCACCACTCCATTGATGGCATCAATAACCAGGGGTTTGAGGTGATCGACATCGAGATGCCCAACATCACCAAAATGTAAAGCTTTTTGCTTGACATGTACTGAGCAACGTCGTGAGGTCACTATCTTGCACTATACTAGAAACACTGGACACAAATGCTTTTTGTCTCTCATAGTGAGCACAAGAGGCAAGACGAGTGTTTTATCTTTTGGAATTCCCCCATCTGCGCACTGAAAAAGGAAGTGCAGTGGCAATACTGCAGGAATCCATTTCCATGAAACTTATTTATTATTTAAAAGAGCAGCTCGCATACAAAACTCTTTGCCCTGACATGATTGGGAATATAAAAGTGTGAATTGTCCTTGAAGTAACAGTAGAACTGTCTTCTGTTACAAGTTAATTGGGGGAGTGAGAGTATTAACTGAAAATTCATTAATACGAGACTGACTTTTATTATTGTCTATATATAAAAGTATTTCAAATACCAGTGAACAAGCTGATGCTTTTATGTCCCGAATCACTCTGGGATGGTGTATTTCTTTGTAAATTAGTAGATATTGTTAATATTGTATTATTGAATGTGTACTGTAAATGTAATTTTTACTTTGTATATATCATTTATTTTATATAAAATAAAATAATACAATGAAATAAAATAAAATAATTCGAAATGGTGGTTTATTCGTTGAAATTAATTCTAAATCTATCTGCTTTTTCCGCAGCATACACAGGAAAAATGATTAACAACATGAGGCGTACAAGACAAAGCAATAGATACAAATTGTCACTTGACACATTTTTTGTGTGTGTGTGTGTGTGCACTGTGTATTGATAATAGATACTTAATCCATTGCAGGTTCCGTTGGGAAAAATAAGAATAATGCATTTAGCAGAAACTTTTATCCAAAGCAACTTCCATGCATTCATTCTAACTTTGTTTTTACCAGTATGGTAATACTAGGATATATATATTTTTTTTTTCCCCAAGGGAACC
Organism: Sinocyclocheilus anophthalmus; assembly: GCA_018155175.1. Lineage (NCBI taxonomy): Eukaryota > Metazoa > Chordata > Actinopteri > Cypriniformes > Cyprinidae > Sinocyclocheilus > Sinocyclocheilus anophthalmus. Next base: position 374,859 of record JADLZN010007544.1, read on the forward strand.
TGTAAAAAAAACATGCTTTATATTATATATTATCCATACACACATGTGTTCACACACACCAAAATGTTGTCAAGCTGACAATTTGTCTCATATGTTTATGGAATATTTATGGAGATATATATATAATCTATATATATATATAATATATATAGATACACCCCACACACACACCACATTCCTGGTCCCTAGTTTCCATTGACACAGCAGGCCCCAGTGTGGATCCTGCACAAAAGGCTCATCATACACAGCCAAACAAAGCAGTCGGTGTCACAACTTTGCCCTTAGTAGCGCTGACTACTTTGGAATTAGTGAAGCTCATAAAACATAAACGCGGAGACTTGTGCGTAAGTAAGGGTGGTGCGTTATCGAGCACTGCTGTCTGAGGCTGTGGCCCGCTGACTCACTTCATGACACATCAAATAATAAAGAGGCTTTAAAATATATTAAACATGGAATGAAGATAATACCCTTAAGAGCTTTCACTGCCAAACATTTAGAATTAATATATCTAACCGTAGACTATCCATGTGTTTACAATCCTTTAGCACTGACATTACATCACTGAATTCTTTCATTTTTATTATTTAATCTTCAAGAATTTCCAGCGATTTTTATTTTTTATGATCTAGTCTTTTCCTTACCAAAACAGTGGATCAGAATACTCACCAGATTGAATGTGTCATCACGATCCTCAGATTTGCCTATGATTGTTTATGATCAACTGGATTAGATGAAATATCACGCAGTCTAGACCATAAAATTGATTCATAAACAGCAGTTATATTGATGCCAGACATGGGTTTTCCTATTGGTCTGTTTATAAGAGTGATTTGATATTTGACTGACTTCAGCTGAGAAAAAGATGACATTATTTTTATGTGATCATATGAATGCAGTGTAAGCCAACACATGTTTAGTTTAGCGGTTTAGTACACCACCCTTTTAACAAATTAAATCAAAAAAATATAATTTCAAATTATGCATCGCCCAAATGAGACACAGTACAAGGCTACATGGAGAGATTTTTAATGTAAAAACATTGATTTTGTCACATTTACCTATCAACACCCTTTTAAAAAAGGTAATACTTAATAAATTCATGAAACAACAAAATGAACCAAAAAAAAAAAAAAAAGATTAATTGCAATTATTTCATATATATTTATATAGTAATAAATTTAATATCCAAATACTTGCATATATAAAATAGCACAATTCCTTCATATCTGAGAGTGATCCCTTAAAGAGATGAACAGCTGGCAATTATCAATCATCTTTTTTCTTAATGCTACTAAATACTCAAGGGGAGACACTTGTATAACACTGTCCGAACACTTTTTTTTTTTTAAGGCACAGTAACACGATTTGGCTTTAAGGCATTCTCTTGGCCCTTTGGGAACCATTACTTACGTAGAACAGATTGTCTCTATGCATGTTTGGTAAGGCATTTGCAATATCAACTACTTATCAAAATAACTTTCTTATGGTCATGGCAACGCACCAAGAACGTTAGAAAAGCATTTTCTGAAAAATACAAGAAAACATTCATAAACGTATTGCCCATATGTACAGATACAAAACACCTACGTAGTACAAACTACCTTCAGTAACTGATAAAAAAAGTTTGCATTTTGACCGAGGTCAACTCGTATGATTCTTAACACTGTCACATATGAAAATAGCTCTGCATAATTTATACAGTAAGATGCTTTTAATGCCTAGTAGACCTTTGTTCAAAAAAATACTAGCAAATAGGTCTGACAAACGCACAGCGTTCGCGAATCTCTGGTTTCAACGTCTCATGCTGCTGTTTTAACTGTTATTTCGTTTTCTTTTCTTTCGAAGAGGTGCTTCTTACTAGGTACTTTTTAAGACATAAACCTCATGTGAACTCAACACTTTGGCTGTTTTGAGATGAAATCGAGTGGATTTTCACTGGCCAATGAAACGGGACACCATGCGTCAGAAACATAAAGCAGGCTTCAATCCTTTCACATCAACGCCATCTCGGTCATCAGCATAGAAGAGCACAAAAGATGAGTAAGAGAGTTTAGCTTGAGCCAGCTAGCCTGAGAAGCTCCTAATAAACAATCAGACGCCACGTCCTCCGGCGAAGAGGAGAAACGGCGCTTGAATGCCAACATTTTTTCCAGTTGCCAGATTTGCTTTAGAAAAGAGAGTTCAGTCACGACTTGAGAAGATAAACTTGTGTAACCAAGGTGGGTTTAGATAAAATCCAAAGGGAAGCAGGGACTAGGTCCAAAAATATAAACACTGGGTTCACAATTGCATTAAACACACAGGGTGAGTTTACAGTGATTCTTTTCTCGGTCGTTCGCTGAATTATACGTACTAGAGGTGGTCTTTATTTGCTAGAAGGGATTCTGGCCCGTTCTACACACGCTCTCCAAAACAAACACCAACAAGTAGTACTCCATTTGAAAGAGGATCAGCCATTTTTTGGTCAACTTTCTCTTTCTTTTCTAGCTTCTTTCAACATTTGCTTCCTTCTGCTAACTTTTCGGCCAAAATCCCTCCAATTCCAGCTTCCTTTTTTGTCTTCACTTCGAGTGCAGTTCAAGTTTTGGCGTACGGGTGGCGGGGTGAAAGGTGAAGGGTTTTAGTAGTAACTGCCTAGGTGGGAAGGCACATGCGAATTGGTGTGACGCGGCATGCTGGGATTGGGATAAATCCCTCCTGTTGGAGAGCTCCAGTACGGGTTGGTGGGCCCAAAGAAATTGGAGGACGTGACGGGCATGGAGTGAGGATGGGGGGAAACGAAGTTGACCTTCTGCTGGTGAGCGTGGTAGCTTGGCACATAGGGCAGGTCGGTTGGGTATTTGTACATGGTGGACTCAGTGGGATGGGGCTGCAGGGCCTGAGCGATGCCGTGGAAGTCAAACTTGTAGGCGTAACGCTTGCCGTGCACTTTGGTCATGATGTTTTTGTCATAGTAGTAGCGCAGGGCGCGGCTTAGTTTGTCGTAGTTCATGTTGGGCTTGCTCTTGCGCTCGCCCCAGCGACGTGCCACCTCGTCGGGGTCTGTCATCTTGAACTCTCCGTTGGTCCCTTCCCAGGTGATGCAGCCGGCGTTGGCGCTGTCGGAGAGGAGCTCGAGCAAGAACTGCCACAGCTGGATCTGACCTGAACCGGACAACACACGGTTTTCTAGATTCAACAATATAGCCTCAAACAGTAAGCATGGTGCTGGCAATGCCAAGGTCATGAGTTTGATTCCCAGGCAAAGTGATAAACTGATAAAATGCGTACTTTGAATACAATGCAAGTTGCTTTGGATAAAAGTATCTGCCAAATTCATAAATGTAAAATGTAAATATATCACTACCATTTTTTTGGTTATTGGCTGATATTTTATTATTATTTTTTTTTTTATCAGTACACTGTAAAAAAAAGATTTTGCAAAGTTGTAAATAAAACAAAGATTACTGGAGTACATTTTATGAAAAAAAATATATAATTTCAATCGTTCTACTTAAAGATTTTACAGTATTCAATATGTTACTTGCCATAATTGTTTTTGAAATTTACTAGCAATTTCTGAGCAGTGTTATTTTAGCATAATTGATATACTATTATATTTTTGTAATTTGTTTATTTTGATTATGATTTTAATTTTAATTCATTTTTTATTTTTATATTTGCCATTACAATATTGCATATTTATCTTTTTTTTTGTAATTTTGTTCTGTTTTTTTCATTTTTATTAGATTTGTTATGTCTATTATTGTTAAAAAATATATTTATTTTTTTGTACTTCAGGTTAAACTAAAAGAAAATGAGATCCCTTGTCAACCTTGAAATTATTATTTTTTCTTTAATTTAACATAACATTTATTTTATTTTTTTAAATATGTTTTTTTTTTTTTAGTTTTTAGTTTTACTTTTAGTTTGTGTTAACAAACTGATTGTCTTTTCAGTGTAGACATAGATTTCATTTTCAGTGATTTAACTAAAAACAAATGTAATTTTTAGCAAAACTAAAAATAAATATCCATTTTTATAAATGATGAATGCCTAAATTCACATTTAGTGTTTTTTTTTTTTAGTTTATTTAGACCAAATTTTATAGAACACAAATAGTATAGAATCAACCAATTCTTAATTAATGGTCATAACATGAAAATAACCTACTGGCCAGAATTTTAATGAAATATTAATATTTTAATACAATAAGTCCCTAAATTTAAAAGGGTTTTCTAAAATACAATGCAGCTTAAAAATAGCAAGATTTCATGTTGTTACCTGGGTTGGCAAGTCGACTGCTAGTGGGTCCTAATATCTGGTAAGGATCTGAAAGCAGAGAGAAATTAATCTAGATGTGACCTTTAAACTGGACAAATGCCCCAATTTAAAAGTCTTGAACCTGAGTTCCAGACAGTAGCTGAACTGGTCTTTCCAAATGCATAGATATGATATGTTTTTGAACGCATACGTGTGCTCGTGGCAGAGCATTCCTGCTTACCGGGCTGAGGCCGAGCCTGTTCACTGTTCTTGGACACGTTCTGAGAGACCACTGTAGGAGAGCCTGAGAAATGGCGCCACAGCAAGAAAGAGAGAGAGAGAAAAAGCTAAGCACATTCGTCTGGGCGAGCAGACGCACAAGTCTTCATCCAAAGAAAACACGGGCAATAGCTGGCCCAACTGCTAAGCACTTAATGGGCCTCTTCAGTGTCCCTAAACTAAATACCAGCCATCTCCTGACGCTCAGTATTACTGTCCAGATTAACACTGTCTGACCACTTCAGTCAATGACTCTAGATGGACGTCTGACGCTCACCTTTGCCGCTGTGCATGTTGTTTGACCAGCCTGCCCTCCGTACAGCATCATAAGACGCATCTGGAAAGAAGAGAAAGGAATATGAGGGATTTTTGTAACTTGCTATTGTTTTTCCAAAAGCTCAGTGCGCCATTGGAAAATGTGTTAATGTTCCAGAGAAATTTTATTTGGACTGATTATAGTGGTTTAAATCGCACTCAAAGTCCTTGCCGAAGGAGGCACTTTTCTTAAAGAAACTCTCTCAAACTGTCTGTGTGTGTATGAGACAATGAAGATGTGTTAGAGCTGTTTGACTTGATCTGACAGGCTCACATACTCATGCAAGCACACAGAGACACTGAGAAACCTATAATAATGTATTCAGGATTGCAGTAGAATCTGTTTGATCAAACATATATTGCAGCACATTTTGAGCACTAAGTGTACATACAGACAAAAAAAACCAAAAATAATAATAAAATAAATAAATAATTAATTGCAAACATTTTGTAAAAAAAAAAAAATATCTAGTATCATTATTTTTAATGTAATACTGTTTTTGTTTTACCAGAGCAGTGTTATATATTAAACTAAAACATTAAAAAGACAAAATGCTAAAAACTTAATATAAAACTATAATGCAATCCTATTAATTTTTTTTTTTTATAGAAATAAATGTTAATAAAATATAATTCACATATTTCCAAAAACTAACTTGTTCAATGATACTACTAACGGGCACTGATTGCTATTTAATCTATTTAATTTACATTTCCATTTATTATTGTTATTATTATTGAAACTACATATTATTTTTTACTCGTTATTTTATTATTTGAATAATAGTTTTTTCATATTTTAGATATTAATAGTTATTCTTTTTTATTTTGTAATTTACTAAACTGTCTTTTAAAATGGCAATCTGAGCAGCATGTGTGCTTCCTCTAAGGGTGTTTTTTTATTTATTGTATTCCAACTCTGGAAAGGCAACACTGTATCAGTATCCTAGGAAAATGGCCAGTCTCCTTCATTCTCAAACATACTCTTAAAACATTCCCATCATGCCTTGCAGCACTGCAGTGATCCCTCTTTCACGAACGGAAATTAAGCAATGATAGGCACGAATCAAGTCTCTATATGCCCTAGATGGACGTTTGGCCTTTTTTTACAAAGTGAGTGTTTCCTCTAGGGCTTACAGGGGCTCTGTGTATGACCGTATGAGAACGTAAGATACCGGATCAAACCGCTAGAGATGGCCAAAAAATGTTGGCCCAATGCTAGTGTACTGAAATGATGTCTTTGGAAGTAACCTTTGTGGGATGACTGTCTTTAGAGTTAAAGCTTTAGTACACAACTCCAGCTGAACAGAGCCAAAGTGTTTGCAATCGTGACATAACACCGCCCTCTTCTGGTCACTGCACTGGAAATCTCATGCAAGCTTTGGGTGGAACTATGAGACATTAACCTCTGAAGACAAAGACAATGTTTGGTTTGGAAAGTGCTGATAAAACTACATGGCCCACGTTTCAAAATCTAAAGAGGACCTGCAGCCAGCGTTTCTCAGCAAAAGCAGAATCCAAGAGAAAGGAAGATGCTAATCTCTAAAAGCAGAGAGTGAGAAAGAGCACGACTTTCACTGCTCCTGCTTATTATTAAACCCACAGCCAAACTTGACTGAGAAGACAAAAGCATTACACTACAGACATTACTCTTTAAATACAGCATTCAGCACACTGTAAAATAGTTTCAGCTGTGATCTGTTCTGAGGCTTTATATATAACTATTAATATAATCCAGATCAAAAGAATGAGTGGCCAAAAATGTCTCAATACAGAATTTTCCACACAATGACAGTTTATAACTGACATATCTATAGATAAATAAACAAATAAATAAATAAATAGATAATGTATGAATGAATAAATACTAAGACAGACCTATACAGAACAGATAGACAGACAGACCAGATAGATAGATAGATAGATCTATAAGAGAAGATACTAGATAGATAGATGGATAGATGGATTCATGGATAGATATACTATATAGATAGATGGATGGATAGACAGACACAGACAGACAGACAGACATATAGATAGATGGATATAGATCTATAGATGGTTAGATTGAATAGATGGATGATAGATAGATAGATAGATGAATAACATCGATAAGATAGACAGACAGACCGACGACCATATAGTAGATAGATAGATAGATAGATAGATAGATAGATAGATAGATAGATAGATAGATAGATAGATAGATACATAGAATATATCCGACGATAGCTAGACAGACAGACAGACAGACAGACACAGACATATAATATAGATAGATAGATAGATAGATAGATCGATAGATATAGATAGATCATAATGATAGATAATAATAGATCAGACGATTCGATATAGACAGACAGCCAGATAGATATATAGATAGACAGACAATAGATAGATAGACAGACGATAGACAGACAGACAGACAGACAGACAGACAGACAGACAGACAGACAGACATACAGACAGACATATAGATAGATAGATAGATAGATAGATAGATAGATAGATAGATAAATAGATAAAGAGTAGAATAGATAGATAGATAGATAGATAGATAGATAGATAGATAGATAGATAGATAGATAGAGATAACCAACCAACCTTCTTAAAACCATCTTAAACATTTACTAGTCTAAAAACTTGTCTAGGCTAATGTAGTTGTATTTAAGATCTATTCTGCTAATTTTTAACTTTATCAAGATTAAATGAATAAATCACACACTCATACACACACACACACACACACACACACACACAATGTACATTTCTCTTTCAAAACTCATATACTGACTTTTACTGACAGTTATAATGACCATATCAAGCTCAAAAATAAATAAATAAGTTACTTTGCTGTCAATGACATTTGGTCACAAGACACGCAAGAATGAGTGATATTTAATTCCAATGATGTCTAAACTGACTCCATTAAAGATGTGTAAAGATTCTTCAGAAATTCCCCTTTTGAGTTACATGGGCAATAACAGCATATGGGTTTTTAACAACATAATGGGTAAATAATTCATTTAAAATTCAATTGCATTGAAGGCACATTAGATGAATATATTGTCCTTTCTTTTCACTATAAATATTTAATCTGCATATCTGTAATAGTAATTTATCAGTGCACTATATATAGGCACTACACATCTAGGCACTGAATTCAGATGATATCTGGGAAAAGTTGCTTTCCATTTAGCGTTCCTCTATTTCAAGTCTTGTATCATTCTTTATCCTCAAACAGTCACTCTTTCCCTCTAACGATCTTCCGTCCTTCAGTCTCGCAGTGTCTGTCAGATTTGATCTGGAGCCGGGCCGGAGAGAAGAGAAAACGAGAGAGAAAGAGAGAGAGTAATGTTTCCTGAGAGAGTCTCTCACACAACCTCTCTTTGTTTTACTGGCCTTTTTTCCCCTCGTTTTTTTCATCCCCCTCCACCATGAAAAACACACACACACACAGCAGCCAGGAGAGAAGAAGAGGGGTCACAAAGCGATGAGGAGAACAGAGAGAGATGGAGAGCAGACGCTGCTCATCATCGGAATTTGCAAAGAAAACAGCGGTGGTGGCCGTCGCTACTGTCTGATGGAGCGCAGAGAAAGACGGAAGGATACGACTGCCAGATCTTCGCTTTCAGATCTGAAATCCGGAGGAGCAGCGAGGCCCGTGCTCCTCATTCAATCAACTGCGAAACAAGAGACAGATGTGCATCTGGGATACGGATAGAACTGACCGGTCCTGATTCAGGGCCATAAATTTAGATTTGCTTCCCTAATGCATGCTTTAGGATAGTGCGCTGTTCTCTGCCATAAATAAAAGGAAATGCAGTGTTTGATTGCAGAAGGTGTACGAGGCAGCGAGAAGAGAGTTTAGTGTTGTTGGTGTGCTGTGTTTGGGTGTGGCGTCTCCTCAAGAGACCTCTCTAGTCAAAACAAGACTCTCGCCCAGCAAGCCGTCTAGACTAGCTCAGTTTTTGAACAGCACTGAAAAAATCCAATGTATATTCTCTTGCATTCATGCTTAACAGAATAGAAGAGAAAACGCAGTGCAACTCACAGGCTCTGTTACAAAAATCTAGTGAGTTGCCCTGCTCTCTATGCCCTACAGACAGCTGCCCTTAAGTCAGCATCCCAAATGAAATAAAACCTCAGTAAATGTGTTACGGAACTTACACGGCAATACTCACATTAATATAAAAACACATAGTAGTACACATAAATAACGGGAAAAATGGTACAGTATTGAAAAGATTTTTTTCTGGAGACTGGAGTAACGATTGCCGAAAATTCAGCTTTGATCACTGGAATGAATTCAATTCTAACATATATTCACATAGATTCATCTGTATATATATTAATATTTCACAATATTACAGTTTTACTGTATTTTTGATCAAAGAAATGCAAACTTTGTGAGCAGAAGAGACTTTAACATCTTACTGAACCTACATTTTTGTATGATAGTGTGAAAATTTGAATGCATATAGTTATAGTGAATAATTGATGTATAAATAATTATTCACACACTGTTATCTTAGAAGGCAGCATAATCAAAAGAAGGTATCTTAATAGGAAAGATAATCATGCTTGGCTACCTTTTGGAACAGGCTTTGCATCTGCAGTGCACTTATGATGCCTTAAAATGCTCACTGAGTTTGAAACGGGACCATTTAGGGCACTAAACAGAAGATCAGTAGTTAAGATCAGTGTAATATGGTATTTACTGCTCTAAGTGGAGTATTAATCAGTATTAATCTTTAACTACCCGTGAGAAATTGGCTTAGCAAAAAATGGCCTGAGATGAAGGGTAAGTGAAAATAAATCTTGCTATCAAACGTTTAATCTTCCACTGATAAATGGAGACCTGTTCAGTGGCCACTTTTTTGACGAGTGTATCATTTTTTAGGCTTTGAATTAAATGCACAGCTCCAGGGAAGGTTTATGGATCACTACATTTCAAATACAGAGATATGTAAGCATTGTAGAAAGGACGCTCAAGACGTTTTCTCATGAAACACATTCACTCTACTATGATTGACAGCTGTGAGTAGAGGGTCAAAGGTCTCACAACCATCTCAGCATTATCTTATCTTCAAGCTCACTGTACTCATGACCCTAATATGTGTAAAGAACAGGTGGTCTGGCTTCTGGCTTTTATCAGGCCAGCTCTGCTCTCAGGACTTTCAGTGTTATTGCAGCCCTCTGCTTTCTGAAGTGGGAAAGCCCAAAGTGGACCGTTCTCCAGAGAGACTGTCAAATGTTTACTTAAATGGTTTATGGAAACCGATTTCCTTGATGAGTTTGAGAGCCTGATTTCATTTGGATGTGTATCTTGTGTTATCATTGGAAAGTACACAAGTAAATTACGTAAATGAGTCACAGAAATCTCTGTGGTCGTGTAAGCCTGACGATCAACGATGCATAAACCATCTAAAAACCTTGGGGGACACAATTTTAAAATTGCTTTTGTATAAATTATAAAATAATAGCTTTTTTCATGAATATTAATAATTTGGTGTCATGTATTTAATATCCAATCGACCGGTTATTAACAAGAACTGTACATTTACAATGAAATTCTGATTAGTAAAACAACAACTTTTGAACAGCATTTTATGTCTGAAAGGCGCATTATAAATAAAGTTTATTATTATTATTATTATTATTATTTTGAATCCTACATGATTTGCTGAGATAATATACTTATTAGGATTGAGCTTACTGCTGCAGATTGCAACAGTATGGCTTTTGTTTATTTGCATTATTTATATAATTATAATGGTCATATTAATACAATTATGAGTGCTTTTAATTATTGTTGTTAAACTATATTTGCTTATTTTACCTATATATTGATTATTTATTTTTATTTTTATAAAGCTATAAAACCTATAAAATAATCGATTATCATTATTATATGTATTTTTAATTTTATAAATGGTTATTTATTACTGATTTATAAGTGTCTGGGACATGTAAAATGATTGCTATGCCCCTGCTGACAATTCAACAACAATCCACCATATCCACAAAAATCCAAAGCTGCCCAAAAAAACGGACTGTTTCTGCTTCAAAAACACATTAATTTGCAAATTCTTTGTGTTGGGTTGTTGTGGTTATATATGCAGCTGTTAATGCAAAGACCTTCTAACTGCAATACACATGCACCATTGCAGATTAATTCCATATCACATTCTCAAGCACGATTTGAGATTATTATATTTTGTACGCTCCTCAAAAGAAAATCATACTCGAAGTAATAGGCTATTTGCTGTCCTGTTTTGACCCCCCTCATCGGAACACTCTGTTAACGAATCCGCAGTAAAACGAAGTCAACAAAAAACTTCATCCACTCTTTCCTAACGCTGAGATCAGAAGGAAGGCGATGTAAAGACTGCGTTTTTCCACAGCTTGGCACTGCACAACGTCTTGCTATCCTCGGAGGCATCTCTATCGTTTTGTTTCTGTGTGACCATGTGTTTGCTCTCTCGTTATTTGCCAATACATGCGGAACTACGGTGGGCGGGGGGGGCACAACAGGCAGCTAGCTGTCGATCGTTCTAGGCCGTGTGTGATCTTCTTCTGCAGGAGGACTAGGGGTTAGACAGCATTCGCGCACAGATAAATCATCACGGCCACAGTGTACATCACACTTCTGCAACGATCGCACTTAGGGTGTCTGAAGCAGCGTCACAGATATAGCTGTGGCAGACAATCTGCGACGAAGAGACGCAGTGTTACTTACGGAGACTAAACGAGAACTAGTTTCTGAGTTACTGAGTTCTCTAACATGTCAAAGATTTCATGAGGTGTTTATGCAGTTCGATTTCTTACAGTTCATGAATTCACCTTTGCTAAGACATTTAATTTTGCCGATTGTTATATACACTTTCTATAGGTGCACTACTACATCCATACATTATGACAATGGTTTCGGACGTGTTTCACTACTTGTGTTCGCATGCCTTCCGTTATTTCTGTGTGTTTCATAACTCATCTACCAATTAATTGCTTAGGCTGGACGGGCGATGCGCACCTCTAGTCACAAGATTCTGTCTTCTGTGCTGGTATGCTTCAGATAACACGTGCAATCTAGAAATGTACGCCACGTAACATATTACGCCACTAACATTCACTTGCCTATGGGACTCGAAGCAGACATGGTGAGCTATGAACATATGACCTACTGCGATCCCAGGATCATGCCGAATGCAGTCTGCCCAAGGTGCACATGCAGCATGCAGGACAAGATGAGCATGGCAGCGTGCACCGACTATCATCAGCATGATAGTGGGGTACGCCAGTGACCTAGTCTCTAAGTTATACGAGCAGCACAGGGCTGTGTCGTCTGTTTTCATTCGCACTACTCTGTCCCTATTCAGTCTTGTATCCTGTACTCTGCCTCTTTGCACTTGTGTCCACCCTTTCATGGCCCCAGGGTGACTTGGAAACTGAATGGTTGGTTTCCGGTTTCCTTTTTTTTTATTTGGCCTTTCTTGGAACAAAGACAGCACCTGCTGGGTGCTTCGCCTCGGCCTGGAGCCCTGCTCTGATACACACTAGAAAAAGATGGAAAGAGGGAACACGGGCCAACTAAACACTCTGTAATGCCATTATTTTGATGAAATGATAAGACTCAGTTCTTCATGTCATATCCATATGCACTGTTCACCTAATGTGCCTTTTGTGCCTCAGAATTAGCAATCTATGGATGGGACCGTAAGGATTTCAAGTGAAAATGGTATTATTGCAATTGTATTTGCAGAACAAATTAAAATATTGTTGGAGCAAGACATATATATTTTGAGGACAATCAGTTTGTCATACCGTCTTGGGCAGCCAAGCGAGGAGGCTGGTCGGTTTATGAGATGGTGTGTTGTATGGCAGTGAGAGATGCCGGCAACACATTAAAAAAATAACGAAAAAAAAATGTTAGAAGAATAGAGGGGTAATAAATCATATATTATATTAGATATACACTGTGTGGTGTATGTGTATGTGATATATATTAATATCTTTAATACATAATATAAATAACTGTAATAAAATTTAGTATAGACATCATTATTAAATAATAATTACAAACCTTCTTGGATTAATAAATATTAAATATCATTACCATTCAGTGAGCGTAAAAAAATGCCAAAAAACACAATTCAATATATATATACAGTGGGTAAGTAAAGTATTCAGACCCCCTTACATTTTCACTCTTTGTTATATTGCAGCCATTTGCTTAAAATCATTTAAGTTTTTTTTTTTTCCTCATTAAGTACACACAGCACCCATATTGACAGAAAAACACAGAATGGTGACATTTTTGCAGATTTAAAAAAAAGAAAAACTGAAATATCACAATGGTCCTAAGTATTCAGACCCTTTGCTGTGACACTCAGATATTTAACTCAGGTGCTGTCCATTTCTTCAGATCATCCTTGAGATGGTTCTACATCTTCATTTGAGTCCAGCTTTGTTTGATTATACTGATTGGACTTGATTCGGAAAGCCACACACCTGTCTATATAAAACCTTACAGCTCACAGTGCATGTCAGACAGCAAATGAGAATCATGAGGTCAAAGAACCTGCCTGAAGAGCTCAGAGACAGAATTGTGGCAAGGAACAGATCTGGCCAAGGTTACAAAAAAATTTCTGCTGCATTTAAGGTTCCTAAGAGCACAGTGGCCTTCATTCCTTAAATGGAAGACGTTTGGGTCGACCAGACCCCTTCCTAGAGCTGGCTGTCCGGCCAAACTGAGCTATCGTGGGAGAAGAGCCTTGGTGAGAGAGGTTTAGAAGAACCCAAAGATCACTGTGGCTTAGCTCCAGAGATGCAGTCGGGAGATGTGAGGAAGTTGTAGAAAGTCAACCATCAATGCAGCCCTCCACCAGTCGGGGCTTTATGGCAGAGTGGCCCGACGGAAGCCTCTCATTAGTGCAAGACACATGAAAAAACACCGGAAGGACTCCAAGATGGTGAGAAATAAAAATCTCTGGTCTGATGAGACCAAGATATAAATTTTTGGCCTTAATTCTAAGCGGTATAATGTGGAGAAAACCAGGCACTGCTCATAACAAACCTGTCCAATACAGTCCCAACAGTGAAGAATGGTGGTGGCAGCATCATGCTGTGGGGGTGTTTTCAGCTGCAGGGACAGGGACGACTGGTTGCAATCGAGGGAAAAGATGAATGCAGCCAAGTACAGGGATATCCTAGACGAAAACCTTCTCCAGAGTGCTCAGGACCTCAGACTGGGACGAAGGTTTACCTTCCAACAAGACAATGAACCTAAGCACACAGCTAAAATAACGAAAGGAGTGGCTTCACAACAACTCTGTGACTGTTCTTGAATGCCCAGCCAGAGCCCTGACTTAAACCAAATTAAGCATCTCTGGAGAGACCTAAAAATGACTGACCACCAACGTTTACCATCCAAACCTGACAGAAATGGAGAGGATCTGCAAGGAGGAATGGCACAGGATGTCCAAATCCAGGTGTGAAAAACTTGTTCATCTTTCCCAAAAAGACTCATGGCTGTATAGATCAAAAGGGTGCTTCTACTAAATACTGAGCAAAGGGTGATATTAGGACCATGTGATATTTCAGTTTTTCTTTTAATAAATCTGCAAAAATGTCAACAATTCTGTGTTGTTCTGTCAATATGGGGTGCTGTTTGTGTGACATTAATGAGGAAAAAAAATGTAACTTAAATGATTTTAGCAAATGGCAAAGAGTGAAGAGTGAAAAAGAGTGAAAAATTTAAGGGGGTATAAATACTTTCCGTACCCACTGTATACAACATATATATACATATGTGTATATATATATATATATATATATTTATACATATGGCTATAGTTTGAATATTTATATTACTAAATAATGTATTATAATAAACTTGTATTCTATTCTATTTTATGTATTGTATGCTGTTGCATGAATAACAGTTTTAGCATTTGCAATTTTGGCCATTAAACTTAGGTCTTATTTATTTATTTTTTATATAATTGATGGGATTTTAAATTGATGTTTATAAACATGTAATAATTAAGTATTGCATTGTATCACACAAAAAAAGTGCATATTTTATAACAAGGCACTTCATCACGCATCAACCATTTATGGCTGATTCTCAACATTCATTTCTCTTCACACAAGCTGCTCAGTTTTGTCATTACAATCCAAACACAATCTACATTTCGCACAGAGAGAGGCATTCATGTGCAGTCAGAGAGTGTTTCCAGTGAGCCGTCCCTGAAGCGCTTTCTTAATTTTAGCTGCGTTCACTCATAAATCAGTGCAAAGGAAAACAGAAGGAAAACTGCACTGGCAAAACCCGAGCCTTCTACTATGGACGGTGGGCTGGTGGTTATAGCGGTGGGATTTCAGCAGATGCTAAAGGAGGGATTCTGTGTTTTTCTGAATGAGGAAAGGGAAGGGATGACGTTTGGCGTTTTTGTGATCTTTGATCAGCTCAGAGAAGATAGCAGGATGTTTTATCATACATGTGTTTAGGTATGTTTTATGGGGGAGGAGAGAGCATCGAACACATATTTAACCTCCAGGCCCCTAAAACCCCCGAGGCGATGCCGTTGAGGCCACAGAACAGGGCCATCTTTGTGTGGGGTGCGATCCCTACACAGCAATCAAAGACTGCTGTTCCCATACAAAAATAACCCCCCACACATGCATGTGGAAGAGAGAGAGAAACTTGTATCGAAAAACGAATGTGAAAACAACACAGGGCTGAACTGAAGGGAAGTTCTGTACTACATCTGTGTTAAGCAGCAGCTGAGTTTTATGTGCGCAGTTGTACATGTGCTTATGCTTTTATGATCCATGTTGCTCCCCTGATGGATTTGAATTTGAATCTATTTATTTATACTGAACAAAATCACTCAGAAATTGCTGATTGATTTTGTTGCTATCTATCTATCTATCTATCTATCTATCTAATCTATCTATCTATCTATCTATCTATCTATCTATCTATCCATCATACCATCCATCCATCCATACATCCATCCATCCATCCATCCTCCATCCATCCATCCATCCATCCATCCATCCATCCATCCCTTCATCCATCTGTAAACTTTTTTTTTTTTTACTTTCAAACAAAATTTGCTTTTCAAAAATTAGTCAAATTAATTTGAATGCATTTTACAGTCAAATTTGAATTGCAATTCTGTATCTAATTTGCTACTACAATTCAAATGTAAATCAAATTTAGGAATTTAATTAACTGAATTAAGGAAGGTGCTGAAACACCCAACATCAGCGATAATCCACCACAAATGGAGGACAGATCAATAAAAGCTTGTGGGGAAGGGCGAGAGAGCTAGACAGAATAGAGAGAGAGAGAGAGCAGGCTGTTCATATGTTTATGGTCTGTGTAAACCATCAACGCTCTCTGAATGTCCCACTCTGAACTCTCACTGTGACCACACTGTCACCTTATCTATCGATATTATCTATCTATCTATTATCTATTAATCTATTATCATATATCTATCTATCTGTCTGTCTGTCGGTTGTCTATCATCTATCTATCTATCTATCTATCTATATATCTATCTATCTATCTGTGTCTGTCTGTCTGTCTGTCTATCTATCTATCTATCTATCTATCTATCTATCTATCTATCTATCTATCTATCTATCTATCTATCTATCTATCTATCTATCTATCTATCTATCATTATAAACTGACCAAAACGGACAGAACAGATCATGGACAAAACTACATTAATTAGCCTAGACCACGTTTTAGTCTTGTTCATTGTTATGATGGTTTTAAGATGTTTGTTTGTTTGTTTGTTTATTTATTTTTTTCAAGCATTAATAATTCAGTTCTTTAATAATCTTTAATATATTTTTCCACTGTTTCTCTTTCTTTCTTTCTTTCTTTCTTTCTTTCTTTCTTTCTTTCTTTCTTCTTTCTTTCTTTCTTTCTTTCAAACAAGCAACATTTTGCTTTTCTAGTCAAGAATTACAGTCATTTGAATATCTTTGACTTTCAAATCATCTAGTTTTCTTTCAAATGCAAATTACAATTCTGCACTCTGCTTGCTACATCAATTCAAATTCAAATCAAATTGAAATGTATTTTAGCTTGCATTTAAAAATGCAAGCTTTAAAAGCGTTCTTAATTCAGTTCTTTATTTTTCACAATTTTTTTTGTTTTATGTATTGTTCAACTACAAGATGTATTTTTTCCAAGAATTTCAGCCTTATAATAAGGTAATGAGACTTTCTTTTTTATTACAACCACCAGACAATTGTTTTATTAGTTGAAGCACTAAAGAAAAAAAATAATTTGAATTCAGAAACTGAAAACACATTCATCACAGAAGAAAATTGTCCCATCACTAAATATGTGTGAGAATAGATACATACAGTGACTCTGTGAGAGTAAGCACTTATTTTCTGTGCATAACCAAACTCACTCCTAAAACCTTTCTAACACACACACACACACACACACACACACACAGAGGTTTACATTTGTGAAAAGTGGGGACTCTCCATAGGCGTAATGGTTTTTATACTGTACAGACCGTATATTCTATTGCCCTACACCAACACTACACCAGAACCTACCCCTCAAAAGGAGACTTTGTGTGTCAGATTTTCCATACACTCCTTCTGGTGATTTTAAAGCGTTTGAAAAGTGGGGGAATGGGGTAATGTCCTGAAAAGTCACCTTCTCTTTGTAATATCTATGTCATACCTTTGTCATTATACATTATATTTATGTCCTCATTTGTCACAAAAACGCGTACACACACACACACACACACACAGACATCTTTCCAGTCTGTACAGTGTGTGTATGTTCAGACAAAGGCAGCAGTTCAGCTCTGCTCCCCTCCTGCAATGAAATTCCAACAAATTCTCAAATTGCAGCTAAATTGAAAGCACATTGGTGAGTGGGCGGCAATCGCTAATAAAATCTGAATAACTGACCAACAGCAAAGTCAAAACAAAACCTCCTCCAGCTCCACTGAGCTCCAGTATCACCAGACAGCGCACCCGCCGCACACATTCACCAGCTCTGCATCTACGGCTTGTTCTGATGCATGTGTGCGTATGTATTTGTGTGCTGTTTGATTCAGCATTTGCTTGCAGTTTGGCCAGAGGCGGGACACGACACGGAGGAATGTTAATCAGACTCTACGTAAACATCACAGCATGTACACAGATGTATGAAATGATTACGCTGCGGACTGTCACACTGTCAAACACGCAGCGGGCCGATGGATGCGGATCCAGGCCCAGTGTGTGAGCAGAACCAGAGGCCTTTATTGTGGAGTGCTGCGACTGTGTTTGTTTGTGTTGCGAGAAGAAAGAGATCATCTTTGGTTTCAAACCCTGAGCCCTGGGGCTCAAAAGAAATCACTCCAGTAAGGATATGGACCTACATACATGTACACGGATGTAAACTACATGACCAGGGGCAGATTTAGTGAATTGGGGGCCCCAGGCAAAATATAGGAATGGGGCCCTATTCATTTGCACACACATTATCCTATAGATCAACCTTGAGGTTCCTTTTTTGTTGTGATGCTTGCTGCTGCTCAATGGTGCCCCCTAGTGTTGTAATGTTGCATTTAATTTTTCATGTACATGGGTATAATGGCTTTTGTCAGTGTTTGGTGTTTTTTTTCTGTTGGGTGGACCACGAAATAGCAGAGTTTGAGATACAGGTTTTCACAAAAACAAAATCAATTATAAAACGATAAACCTCACAACTGAACGTTTAAACCAGGGGTGAGCCAAAATTATTATATTAATTTAAAATGTGGGGTTATGTGGGTGGATTTTCGCATCGGTCTGAACAAAATTACGATGGAGTTATTGAAGTGAACATGCATTACTGCCAGTAGGAGGCGCTTTGAAAGTCAGAAAGAGACCGAGCACAGTGTTGTGAAAAAAATATAGCCTTTGACGAGGAAGTCCTCTGATGAGTTACCAGCGTAGCCTGTTGTGCAAGCTGTCAAATAACTAAACTTACCAACATTTAGTGCGCGTTTTTTACTACAAATTTACATACCCCCACCCCACCCCGACGAAAAACCATTGACACACGCCCGCCCCCCACTTATGCATTTACAATCAACCCCCAGGTTTCAAAAGTAACTGTTGCCCCCCCCCACCCCGATCCCCCGGTCTTAGCATAATGAGTAAAGCGGCATTTTTTAAACAATGTCAAGACATATGATAACAATGTTTTCAATCGTGAATGACAGCTCAGCTGCACACGTTTTCAACTCAGCAGGGTATACACACCAAGCAAATTGGGACTGTTGTTGTGGTAATAAACACCTTAAACAGCAAACGTTCGCGTGTCAGCGTTTAATGCGCATATCCTATATGAAAAGCATTTTTGGGGGCCCTTGTCTTTTGGGGGCCCAAGGCGGTCACCTTCCTTTGCGTAATGGGTAAGTCCGCCCCTGTACATGACACATGGTCCTCTTAAAAGAGATACCCCCCCCTTCCCTATTCTGTCATCATTTACTCACCCTCAGGCTGGAGTTTATATTTGAAGAATGTTTCAACTTTTATCTATTATGCCTGAATATACATAATGGGTCATTTAATGTTATTTAGGAGTAACATTAATTTAAATTGTTAAGGTACACATTCTTATTGAAATGACACTTTAGTTTTTAAGTTAGAGGTTTGTGTGTTGTGCTCTGGATATGAATACAATAATTTTGGTTCACTGGATTATAACAATATATAAGTTTAAGTTAAACTAATATATAAGTCATCATATATAGTATTACCTAAGCTTGTAGAAAAGTCTGGAATTTGTTCTTAATACCTGTCTTTCAAGGTCACCGACACGCACCTCTCTAAAAGTAAAAAAAGAAAAAAAAAAATACACACACACTACACACGATATTATCTATAATATAATATATAGATATATATATTATCTAATATATATATCTATTAATGTAAAAATATTAATACATATTCAAGGTAATTGGTATATCACCAATTTCAGTATTCTCAGTCACGTATACATTTTTTCCACAACTCATCGTACTTTATAAAGGTTCCAAAAGGGGGTAATTTTTTTGGTTCCTTTCAGTGAGAAGAACCACTTTGTGTGTGAAAAACATTATAATATGTGGTTGTAGTAACTTTTTCCACTTTAAAGAACCTTTAGTGAAATGGAAATCTTCTATGGAGGTTAAATGTAACCAACAATAACAATAAATAACTTTTATTTTGAAGAGTGTGAAGCATGGAAGGCAATTGTTTAGCAATGCTTTTATTTTTTTTCTACAATAAAAGTCAGTGCGGTCCAATGGGTTGCTTTGGACCTGTGTTTTGGATCATTGACTTTAAATTTATGAAAACAAACAAAACAATATCTCCTTTTGTGTTTCAGAGAAGAATAAAAATTAGATAAATGATATGAGGGTGAGTAAATGATTTTTGGTGGGGTGAACTTGGTCTATTCGTTTAAAGTCACAAACAGGTTAAAAGAAACGCAAATGTTTTTTTTGGCTGAGAGTGAGTAGCCTCTGGTAGATGGGACCATCTCTCTTATTATTATTTGATTCTGACTCGGGACACGTTCCAAATGGTGGAGCGAAGGATTACGAACCATTTCTTCTGTTTCCAAAACACACAGGCTAAATCAAAGAAAGAGCGGAAGGCAGATCCACAACGCGTAAGCTCTGGCTCAGTCCCGGGGCAATCGTCCCTAATGAAATCTCCAAAACCAAGTTCTGCTGAAAAAATAAAAAAAAAAAAACCCCCCCCCCCCCACCTGACAGCCGAAGGACAGCAGGCTCTGACCTTACAACCTCACAATGGCTCTCTGTTATACTCCGAGTCTGGAGCAGGCCCCCAGCCTGGCCACCAGCACAAAACCGTTGACACCCACAAAATAAAGTTCCCATTACCTCACAGCAGGATCCATTACTATTTTTTAAGGAGGACCGTTTTAACCGCTGTTGGGACTCCTAACTCGAGCGGGTGCGTCATTAAGTTTAGAGGCCAGCTGCTCTCGCCATCCCAGCAAATTGCATCTAAATGCGACCCTTCGGAGAACACGTAGCTTTGTTTATCGATGCAATTCTCATGCAAATAATTCGAACACAGACGTGGCATGTCCTCCAGACATTTCACTTATAGATGGCACTGATGTTTTAAAGTGGATGAGTTTTTGCCGAAGCTGTGGGATTCTTGCCAAAACATGCAGGGAAATAACATAAGAAATCATTTGGAAGAGAAATGGGGCAAGATGCCTCTGTTGTAAATTAGGGATAAACTTTCCCGTGCAGTGTGTAGGCAGGGGCCTCGCTGGCCTGTCTCCTGAGGCCATGCACCTGGGCTTCATCTCTCTAAGTCTGGGGCCGAGAGCGCTCAGAGGGAGATGCTCTGGACGGGATTGTTGCTGAAATTCATAATCATTGTGACTCTGCCAAACCAAATGTGTCCAGTAAAAGTCAAGCAGGTGGAGCGAAACAGGAGCCCTCCCTACTACTGCGTTCGAGTGGAATAAAAGGGAGCGTAATGTGCAAACTATTAAAACGTATGTTATAAAATATTTCTGTAAACTTGATCTCAGTGTGGTTTGAAGTGACTGTGCCACTGCGTGGCTAAAAACAATGACAGCGGCCATGTGGAATAAACTAGGCTCCATTTTGTGCATGGATAGTCATGCATTAAACAGTTACAATTACTTCCAAACGTTTGACTGTTGTGGTACAATTATTACAAGCTTTATTGAATAGTTCGGGAACTATTTATTGGCCAGTTGCTTGGCACCTCATAAATAGTCATAAACAAAATATAAGCACTGCTCTAAAACATCTTCGGAGTGTGAGATTAGTTATTTTATTATTTTCTATGTCTTAACATACAAAAAAGATCTAAAAGCTGTCACTTTCAAAAGTACACCTTTGTATCTTATTTACCCCTAAAGGGTGCATATTAGTACCTTAAAGGTACATATTGCAAATTGTACCTTTTGAAAGCGGTTACATATCAGAAAAAAACAGGTACAAAAGCTGTCACTGGCCGGAAACCTTCAAAACGTTACAACTTGACCTTCTTACCCGCAGATATTTTGTCTAGGTCACTACCAACGGTCTGTAAGTTTTTTCTGTTACAATAGTATCTAATGGTGCATATTGAGTGGCTGACATTTCCACTGCCATGCTTGATATATTGTGTGTGTAAAGTGTATCGCCCCAGCCTTTTCACCATTTCTTTTCTGAGACTGTAACACAAATATTAAAATATTAGGGTTGCAATAGATTCTGACATCATAAAGCGTGGCATAGAAGAACAGTGTGTTACACATTTGTAGGCAAGAGAATGGCAGCAAAAGTGCAAGACTAAATTAGCCAATCTCAAACGAATACAAAGAGGTGGTGGACTTACTTTCCCTGAGGTAATTGAGATGTGAGAGCAGGACCTCCGTGTTATAGGCGCTGGTAAGTCTCAGGAAGTCCTCTTTGCTCATCTTGCAAAGTTCTTTTCCATCTGTGTTGTGGAACATGGCTATGTCGATCTCCTGAAGACCATACTCTTTAATGGCCCAGTCTAACCATTGCCGCACATGGTCTGGAGACCAGAGAGAAGGGTCTGAAATGGAAATAAAGACAAACTAGTTTAGAATCAGGGATTAGACAGCTAACCAGCAGCTTTCATTGGTTTAGGTGTGAATAATTACTCCAGTATCATCATTACTGCTTGTAAGGACTAAAGCAGTGATTTAGTCATTTACAGAAACGTTTTGAATTTTCAGAGAAACAAAGTAAAGATGTCTGCTCTATTAGTGGCTCCAAATGGAAATCCCAAAATAATGACTGTTCCAAACCCCCAAAGGTCATGCATTATTGCTATTTTTTATAGTGTCTTGTTTTCTCCAGAAACTTTCATTAAGTTCAGATCATCATTATTAAGGTCTTGAGGAAAATTAATCACAATCTCGAGAAAATATTTGTTGAGGTTGTTGGCATTCTTATGTTTAGAATCTGTATTTTTACAGTTCATTTTGGTGCAGCTTTTACACCTTAAAGGTATAATTCATCCAAAAATACCAATTCTATCATCATTTACTCACTCTATTGAAACCTGTTGATGGTAGCCATTGACTTCCACAATATAAATAAATAAATATGGGAGAGGAAGTGGCTCCCGTACACATTCTGTTGTGTCCATCAGCTGAAACTCATACAGGGTTGGAACAATTTGAGGGTGACTAAATGATGCCAGAATTTGCATTTTTGAATAGAAATAGAACTAGAACTGAAATAGAAATTTAAATAGAACTAATTATTTTTATATTTAAAATACATATATTTTATTATTTACTGGCACACTGTAAAAAATTGAGTTGTAAAATACAAACAATGATATTTGAGTATGGTTTCAAAAAGAATATACTATTTCAGTTTTCCACTTAAAGTTCTCTTTTAATAAAATGTGTCCACCATGCAATTAATGTGAATAATTAATAGCATAGTTCTGAGGAGGACGAATTGTTTCGACACCATGTATTATTTAATCAGGCATTTAAGAAGTTGTGTGTGCCCTATAATGCAGCATTCATTCCACAGTCATTGACACGACAACTGTGTAAGACTGCTGGGACGACTCACACATCTCATTGGTTGTCATGTTATCGGGGGGCGGAGCACATATCATCCCTGTAGCCAGTATAGTTCATTGGATTAGTCGCGGGTCCACCACCATTTTAAGCATTTACCCACACTACGTCCACCGGGGCGATCTCTGCTAGAAGAGCCCAGGGAGGAGAGAAACGACACAAAATGATTAATTAAAATGTTCTTCAGGGAAAGAACAAAATCCTCACAAGATACAGAATAATGGCAACAAAGAGGTTTTTAAAGCCATACCTGGATCCATTGTGCGGTCATATAGCGTTGGAAGAACACGGCCGGTGGTTGATCACTCCTGCTGAGGGGGGATAGGGTGATTATCTGTGAGGCGACCGTATGTCATTGTGCGCCGGACGCAGTATGTCTGTATTGGGTAAGCGAGCAGCAGCAGCAGGAAGCGGCTCAAAACAGAGGACTGCTTCACTTCCCACTGACAGCGCCTACTGGAGGAGTGAACGGCCGCAACTCCTATACTGTTCGTCCATTAAAAAGTACAGAGCCAATGACAACTGGACTTTCAGTTCATAATGGTGTAACCAGAATGAGCCAAAACAAATGGTAAATTGTCAGAATCACAGACGTGGAAAATGAAGCAGTGTAATTGGACTTGCAGCACCATCGTTACACCAATGCTCTATGGATACGGGAAAAAACGCTGGAAGAAACACGAACGGCAACTTGTTTTTCTTAATTTGACATATTTCCATATGAAATGGGATATTCAATATTGAAAACAAATGTAGAGAAGGATTTTTCCATTGAATTACATAGCAGAATGAAATCAGGTGGTTGAAGGGGAGGAGTTAAAAATAGGGATTGGTGATGTCAGCAGAAAGGAAAGTTGTTTCAGAGGTGGAGCAAGTACATTTTGATGAAAGATTACAAATAGACATTTTTTCTTTGGAATAATGTGCGCCAATTAATTGTGAACCGATAGACCTGAAAAGCGCTAGAAAGTGAATAGGGTAGTACATTTCGATTTCATGTGGAATTTATGGATCAGGGGTTTGAGAATATATACTACTACATACTAAAAAATCAGTCCCATGGTGTAGTGTTCGGACTGTCTACATGAAAAAAAAAAACGGTGTGGTAGAAAAGCCTGAATTGAGAAATATAGACTAGTAAATACAAACAACAGCAATAGTTTCACAATTAAACCTACCAATAAATGCATTTTTTCATTTAAATACGACCCTCTGAAACTAGTATGTATGTCAAAACATACTCCAATATTTTTTTTTATTCATAACATCGAAAGATATTTTTTACAGTTTACAGTGAAAAAAAAATAAAAAGGAGTAGAAACAATTTTCATTCAGAAATTGTTCGAAAATTTCACAATTACAAAGAAATGGCAAGTAACAATTAATTAAATGTGAAATTTGTATTTCAATTCGAGAAAAAAATGATGAAAAACAAACATTAAAATGCAGAAAGGCTCAACTTTGGAAAACTGAGAAGATTTCAACAGATGTCAATATGTAAAGAACTTATTTGACTTCATTTCAGTTCATTTCATATTTCCATGTGCTATTCAATAAGAAAACACAAATGTAGAGTAGGTCTTGATTTTATCCAGTAGGAATTACAAAGCAGAATGAAGTCAAGAGGTTGAAGGGGGAGGAGATAAAAACAGGGATTTGTGATGTCAGCAGAAAGGAAAGTCATTTAGGAGCTGAAGTTATTGTGTTTTGGTAAAAGATTATGAATAATAATCCCCCAGTTTTCCCACAATAAGACCAGCACGTTGACTTCAACAGTTTCATCATTGAGAAAATAATAATAATAATAGTTAACTTATAACAACCGTTACAAATAACAACAATTAACTTCACATTAGTACAAGATTTCTTAGTCTTGTTCATGACTCATATGTGAGACAGAACAGAGGCAGACAGGGTCACTTCTACATTTGCTCTCCTTGCAGGCGCTCAGCTGGGGTGATGTAGTTTTATTAAAGAAAACAAACGCGGCAGACGAGCCCCTCTGGAGAAAGCAGCATCTACACGTGCATGTGACCGTCTCCATTCACCTTTCTTTCGCTTTTCTAAAATTTTGAACCAAACGCCTAGATTTCCCGCTGTTATTTCAGTTATAGACATCTGTGAAACCCTTAACATCTACTAGCCTTCATACTCAATAAATGCATAGATTCATCACAAAAACAAAACAACTGAAGATAAACAAGCACAAGGCATTGAAAGATGTTAATTGTTGAGTGAGTTTAGAACTTTGATACTGTTTGACACCAAAGGAATGATTCCTCCTTTGCATTTTTTATAGAAATATACTTTTCATAAAGCATGCAGCATCCAAATATCAAACTGAGTGTGTTTTACAAGTCATGCTGCTGTTTTACAGATTAAAATGTAATGGCAAAGGGGATCATGGGACATTCTCCTAGCTATTCTTTTTCCCACTTTGACTTTTGAACTTTCATGACAGTCATCATTCATTTGCATTAATGCATCCCGCGGACAGTATCGGGGCGACCCACAGCAGCAGCCTGTGGCATGATAAGTATGGCAGAGTTAAGGAATGCCTTCACGGTGCCAGATAAGGCCAGAGCTGCTATTATGACTGTTACACGTTACTTACACACAGACATATCAGCCTCCACCATATAATTCATGATTGGCAGTCTTTCCCAAGATTACAGATACTCATACGTACACACAGGCCTGTCAAAAGGCGAAATTCCTTAATCTCTATGAAACAGAGTGCTAGGCGATGGTCAGTGTACAAGTGCATGCTTCTTGTCACAATGAGGTTAAAATACTCACAAAAGGTGCCATTTTCCTTAGGCTATAAATTGGCTGTGTTTGCATGGCTGGCTTAAACCATCCAGAACCACAGGCTGGTTTGCTGTTGTAGATTTATGGAGAGGCATGCCAATAAATGAACACGCTGCATAAATAATACATTATTCTACCGTATGTTAAGATTCTCACTGGGAAAGCAATTTTGAAAAATGTCATATTAGAGATCTACCAGCCAACTTCATCATCACTGCTCGTCCTTCAGAGGATGCGTCATTCAGTCGGGATGTACGGACCCCATTGAAAGCACAGTGCTATTTTATGCAGAGCGCATTCCTGTCTTTTGTTTCAGGAGGAAAAGGAAACCTGACAGGAAACCAGCCTGTGTGGAACAGGAAATACCCGTGGATTGAGACGCACGCCCTCGTCATCGTCGACTAAAGTGTACAGTTAAAACTCAATCAAGAGAGCTATACGTGTCAAATTCCAGCGAAATAACACACAAATTCCTCTAGATTACATTACTGCTACAGTAGATACAGTACACTTATAAAAACTAATATGTGATGACTGTAATTATTTAGTGGGAGAAATGCCTGGCTGTCAAGCTCCAACGTTATTTAGTTATTGTGGTTTGCACTTTATATTAGGTGTATTTTATACACTATGTTCTTAAACTTTAAAGCATGTTAGGTTAGGGTCATACACTCTAAAAAATGCTGGGTTGTTTCAACCCAACGTTGGGTCAAATATGGACTAACCCAGCTGTTGGGTTACATTTTTCAATGCTATTTTTAACCCAAAAGTTGGGTTAGTACATATTTGGCCCAAAGTTGGTTTGGAACAACCCAGCATTTTTTAGAGTGCACAAAACAATAAATAAACAATAAAGTTCAAATGTGAATCTCTCAAAACAGAAGATAAGGGTTCACAGAACAAGGGTTACCAACTAACCCAATCGTTGTGTGTGTGTGTGTGTGTGTG
The DNA here is from genome assembly GCA_018155175.1 of Sinocyclocheilus anophthalmus. Classification (NCBI taxonomy): domain Eukaryota; kingdom Metazoa; phylum Chordata; class Actinopteri; order Cypriniformes; family Cyprinidae; genus Sinocyclocheilus; species Sinocyclocheilus anophthalmus. Next base: position 402,094 of record JADLZN010007544.1, read on the forward strand.
TCTCTCAACTTAGATTTGATTTAGTAAAACATTTAAAGTACAGTAGTTAAGTACAAAGAACAATTTAATTATGTATTGGCATTGTTATCTATACAGTATAATTAACTACTAATACTCATAATAATTTTGTAACATTAATACAAGTATAATTTATTTATTTTTAACAGCCAATCACAATACAAACATCATCTTATGTTGGTTATTTATTTTTTAACAGTCAATCACAACAGTATACTGATCATATAATAATAACAAACGCTAGATTTGTATTCTTAATACCATAAATTCCACAAGGATTTTATGCTCTTTGCATAACATGCTGCTGCATTAAAATCATTCTTCTTCTGTCCCCAGTCACCCCAGTGCGAAAATCTAACACAATCATGAGGTGTCCGACCCCAAACATATACCACACCCAGACCACTTATATGACCGCAAAATAAGGAGTGTTTGAATCGGCAGCCCTCCCCTCCACACAAGAGTCAACAATCAATCAGTGATCGTTACCTTATTTGATGCTCAGAAATATTTCATTCTACACTCTAAAAAATGCTGGGTTGTTTCAACCCAATGTTGGGTCAAATATGGACTAAAACAACTGTTGGGTTATTTTTGGTTACATTTTACTGCGCTTTTTAACCCAACAGTTGGGTTAGTCCATATTTGACCCAACATTGGGTTGAAACAACCCAACATTTTTTAGAGTGTATTATCAATTGGATATGCGGATTATTATTATCATTACTATTATGATTTTAAATATAAAGCTATCGAAAATGCACCGAGTAACGGTGTGGACCACACACACAACTAATTCTTCTAAGTAGAGCGCGTTTCCTTAAGTGTTAACAACCCATTCAAAAGTATTGTATAGCAATCATTATTAGTTATCAGAAGAAGGGAACGACTGTGGAGTAATATTTTATTGTGGGTGGGCTCGGCTTTTGAACTATATGAATGGTTGGAAAACCTCGGCACTGTGCCACTCCAATTGCGCAGCCACATCTCCAGCCTAAAGCTGTATGATTTCTATAAACCACTGCACTGCATAAACACACGCGCGCCACGGTATACTGAAAACACAAAGCAGCCTCGTCGAGCACCGGACTTTCGCTATTCTAATCCTAAAAACGAAACGTTTCTCTTTTTTTTTCTTGGCGAAACAGCTTTACTCCATCACAAACAGCGGTCTAGCCCGTGCGTTTTTACGAGCGTCCGAGTGTGTGTAGAATCCATCGCATCCTCCGCGATAGTTTTCAACTTTCAACAAAAGTTTCGACGAAAAGGAAAAGGAAACTGGAGAGGGAGAGAGAGAGAGAGAGAGAGAGAGAGAGAGAGGAGGAAAAGCCCAGCTCGGAGAGCCTGAAATGTCCCAGACAGGCAGAACTACAGGCGTCTAAGCTCTCAGACTCTGTCCATCTCAGAAAGATCCCTCTCCTCCACTCTTACCTTAATAGTTCCGTCCATTTTGCGCAATTTTCAGTGGAGCCCGACAATATTCCAAACATGACACGCGTCTGAATTAATTCCAGCCCCAGATATGTCGCGGAGAGACAGAGACCGTTTCGCCGGATGGTTTTTTTCCCCCCTCTAAATTTGGGAAGTGAAGTCACTGCGCTTGAGAAGGAAGCCGTGTATGTGTGTGTGTGTGTGTGGTGTGGTGTGTCTGTGTGTGTCACTGGCCCTGCCTTCACTACGGCACCCAAAGCAGGATATTTGTCCCGAGAAGATAAGACACTAAAACAATAGTGTTTCTTTCCTTTGTACGTGTTTTTGCCTGCCAGCTCTTTACATTTGTTGCGCTTTTTCCGACATTAAAGGACGCGGCTTGGTAGAAGCATTGCATGCACTAAGGCATCGAATGTATGTTAAAAATAATAACAAATCTCAAATAGCCTAAATAACAAAAAGTGAATAATATTTATTAAATCATATTGTTGACTTTTTACATTGGGTTTATAGCCTACGAGATCGAATACACATCTAAACTATAAAATTAATGTCATAATATGATATCGGTGTTCCGCTATAAAGGAAAGCGCGAGCTGGATCTACCTATGGTGAAGTGAAGAATGTGACGAGGCTGTCCGAACTTCTTTCGCTGCAAAAAAATGGGTTTCCATGAATAAAACCGAAGCCCGCAGCGCCGAGTCTGTCTGCTCCACACGCGTGCGCACCTCTGAATGCACACGAACAGCATATCTCCTGCAAGGCTGTATGGACCATATAGAGAGGCTGCTAGCTCTCGTGTGCTTGCTGTTCGACATTTCGCAAAATCAATAACATATGGCCTTACATTTTTTTTCATGTGTTCATGGGAAATGAGGGGAATCGTCTATATTGTAGACATTTACTTTACATTAAATATGTACTTCCGTCCTGAATAAGAACATTAAACTCTATTTAAAACTCGGATTTAGAAGTGTCAAATCTATTTTGCATCAATATTATATTGTAATAATACCATTCTATTCGTGAGAGTCAGTCTCCACCCCCCCTCTATTACCGAGCGCACTCTAGACGCGCAGCCAGCCCAAAACGTGACCAGACCCCCGGATCCTGAGACCCCCTGACCGAGAGGGCCATGCCTAGGGGAGCGAGACTGAGTCTGCGCCGGCTGGCTTGCACGGTTTGTGACATGGGGGTCTAGAGGGGGGAGAGGCCCCCTCGAGAGTGCCACATCTGGATCCTGCTAGGGGTCAAGGCTTCTCCTGCCTGAGGCCTGCACAGTAATTAACGGAGACACCTTGTTTAACCATTTCGAGTCAGGGCCCCTCTCTCGTGCACAAAACAACACTGGTTTTTCTTTCATTCAAATAAACGGCGTTGGCATATATTATTAATCCAGTTCTGTGTTCTGCATTCTTGGGGAAGGTGGAGGAAGGTGACAGAGCGGAAAGATAGGAATTGGGTTTTAGTTCGAATTATCCTTTTACCCATATTTACACTTATTTATGGCTAAGTAATACAGCTTTGGATTATCAAATCAGGTTTTGGGACGTGTATGCGAGTTGCAGTGCAATTTTCACAGAGCGTGGGACTTGATAGCTGAAACATATGTTTCCCTAGAGGGGCCGCTTAGACTCCACCATTCTTTTAATTAAAACACCATTATCTCTGAGCGCATGACGAGACGGAGATCTGGTGGAGAGGGGTCACTAATGACAGTATAATTATGTTTCATGGTCTCAATTTCGATTATTATAAATGAGACGTCTCTTTACTTGAGACTAAACTATATATCAGATAAATAGTGAACGCGAGTGTTGCATTCAAAATCATGAACTGCATTTGTGAAAAAAAGCAAAGCATTGAGATCAGCATGCTATTCGTTGTTTGATGACAACAATCTTGTCTTGCTCTGTTTAGACATCATCTGCTTATCTAAACCATGAGACAGCGTGTTTTCAACTCTCAAAATGTAATGATAACTTGTCCAAAAGAAATGGAGTTTTATTTATGGAGCAAACATCCTCATGAGGTGCATCATTAAACCTAGAAAAATCTGCCTCTTTTCTCGCGTGGCACTTGCCCAGGTCATTATGAGTCCAGCGGTAACAAACATTTTGGAAGGCCAATAAACAGATGCATGTTGGTTTATGTAGTGAGCCGCAGAACATCTGGCTCGACGCTGGAGCTTGACAGCCAGGCATTTCTCCCAACCACGACCTGTGGGAAGCCAGTGGCCCAACGCTACTGGAAAAACCCTGAAGTGCCAGAGTAAGACTAACCCAGAGTGAGACCAGAGGCTTCCTCAACTTTAAAAGAAAGAAAAAAGAAAAAACGGTGTGGGAACAACGTGGTTAATGGACTTTCGACCATACAATTACATAACGCGCTACTAAAGTCTGCAACTATACGACCTTATCTATCTATCTATCTATCTATCTATAATTGATCATTTATCATATATCATCTATCTATCTATCTGTCTATCTATCTCTCTATCTATCTATCTATCTATCTATCTATCTATCTATAATTTATAATTTATAATTTATCATTTATCATTTATCATATATCTATCTATCTATCTATCTATCTATCTATATATCTGTATTTCTATCTATCTATCTATCTATCTATCTATCTATCTATCTATCTATCTATCTATCTATAATTTATCATTTATCATATATCATATATCTATCTATCTATCTATCTATAATTTTATCAGTTATCATATATCATATATCTATCTATCTATCTATCTATCTATCTATCTATCTATCTATCTATCTATCTATCTATCTATCTATCTATAACACTTTTTCGAGAAATTCTCGTGCGAGGCGGTCCGGATAGGCATCGTGCTCCTCAGGTTGCTCTAGACCGTCACGAACCTCTTTCCTCTCACGCGTGGAGAATCACACGGACATCGGGAAATAAAATAGAGACTGCTGCACACAACAGAAAACTGTCTGGCCTCCTGCTCCGGGCCATAATTAATTTGAGATTTATTTTTATTGGAAAGCTCCAGTCTCGCCCGGCCTTAACCAAACAAAAACCTTAACCCGTGGCTTCGCCTGAATGAAGCTGAATATTTCTCTGAAACTGGCCTTTCTTGAGGCGTGCTAAGGTAAATCTCCTTTTTCCGCTCAAATTCTACCCGCTATTTATACGCCGAAATGACTTTGGCGTGCATATGATGCGTAATGGTTAGGATTAGGGGTGGGGTGTGGGGTAGGTGCGTCTTTTTAAACACGCGTAAACTGCGTATCACATGCACGCCAAGACACTGCGTATCATATGCACGGGAAAACTACGTATTATATGCACGCCAAAGTCAGTTTCTTCGTATAAATAGCACGCCAAATACAACAACTTGATTTTGGTTGTATTAGGATAATTTTTTTTAATGCAGACACACCCCCAGAGGGTTTAAAAATGAGCATAGATACAGATCATTATACACAATAACAATAAAAACAAAAATATTCCCAGAGACTTCTATTGCTCCATTTTGTTGTACGTGGCCCAACTCCACTGCCACTGCCACGCAGCGCACTATTTATTATTCAGTCTGTGGAGAGAAAGCTGGATTTCAAAGAGAAGGTTTTCCCTCAACATTCCTGCGCTGCTAATGTCTCGAAACAAATCGAGGACTGTTCGTGGGACTGTGAAACGCAGCCCCTCTGTGGAGGAACACAAACTATAGCGTCTGCATGAAAAGCTCCCTTATGCAGGGGGGGCAATAAGTCTCCATAACATAACAACTCGGCTCTGGAAAGTATGCTGATTGTAAAGATATAATGAATGACTTTAGCAGGCACAGTACTTCATTTTCATGGCTCTGTCTGTGCGCTGTGCACTAAGCCTTTTGATACAATAAAGTTATTGCTGTGGCACTTTGCCATAAATAACCATCCAAATATGCCAATGTACATTTCAGCCTCTAAAAGAATGAACAGTGATAATAAAACATACCCTTCATAAATTGGCAGCCTATAGAACTCCATGTTAGCACCAGAAAGTGAGCAATTCAGTATAAGTGACATAATCAATGAAGACCCAAAACCCATCTGTAGAGATTCCTTAAACAGTTCGAGTTCTAAATGGAAACTTCCCTATGTATGGATTGTCGAACTTAGTTCATGCAAAAACATATGTCTGCCATTTGCAATGTTTACATTCTTTAAGACCATGTCGAGAGAGAGAGAGAGAGAGAGAGAGAGAGAGAAAGAAAGCACCAAGTCAAATACAATAATGTGCAATAAGTAACATTTTTTAAGGTCAAGATGGCCTGTCCCTTCGTTCAAAGGCCAGATCAAATTTAAGACTAATGCGAGTCGACATGTGGGGGTACACGTCTACCAGAGTGTGGGGTGTAAACCAAGGTCACTCATTTCATTTGAAGTCAAACTGACGGTGAGAAGGGGTGAATCCGAAGACGCTGCGTGGTGGGTTCACGTCCGTGGGGGGGTTACGAGTCAGGGCATGGGCACCGCGTGAAACTTGGAAGAGGAAAAAGGCAATTTAGAAGTTCCACTCTGTTTCCTCCGACATTACCTGCTCGTAGTGACGATGTTGTCTTACCTTGACGTTAAGACTGACCGTTCGGGGACGGTCCCCCCCCCCCCCCCCCCCCCCTCCCCCCTGAAACTTCGCATTGGACAGAGAGCCCGAAATGTGTGATCTCACATCACGACCCTTAAAAAAAAAACATTCCCATGTTCTTAGAGGAAATGTTTAGACTGTCCAACTCACTAACAAATAATATCCAGAGGTTAAACGTCTATCTAATAATAATATATACTAGTATTATTATTATTAGAAAATATCTATTTGCCAATTAGGCTATTTCTTAATTTCTGATTAATTCCGACTGCCGCGCTTAAAACAACCGTCCCACATTAAGCTCGGAAATGTAACTTACTTTTCAGTTTTCATCTGCTAAATTTCGTAAGTCAAACGAATCCATTCATTATCTTTTCGCACTTCTGAATTCCCATCTCCTCACAAATCACACAAAAAAAAAAAATATATATTATATAATTATAATATACTTTAATTTATCTGAATTACACGGATTCTCCTCCGTGAGCATATTTCCCTTCGCCATGCCAGTTCTTCTCAAAATTGATTTCCGTCTCAGTTTCTGCGAAATGCTTTTCTTTATGCCCTAGAGTGATATTTTAATTTCGACAGAGAGAAGCTCTTTTTTCTGCATTCTCTGTGTTTACCTGCACCATGTATAATTGTAAAATAATTGGCAGCGCAGCAGTTCTTGTGAATAGTAGCCACGGGCACGTTGGTTTCCAGTTAAACCACATCCAGTAATCTAAACAGAGAGGTCAGATCTGGTTCATGAGCTTATATGAGGGGCACGAGTGTTAAACAGAGCTGCATTTATTCCTAATAATTGTAGCCTATACCTTTCATCCCTCCGGGGTTTATTTATTTATTTATTTTTTCTAATTCACTGCACAGGCCTCCATTTCAAGTAGCCTATTTTGGCTACAGGTGGCAGTACATGCAGAATTAATATTATTAATAATAATAATTTTGATATGTTATGCTATAATAATCAAAACATCAGTTATATATTTTTTTGCTTTTCTCATTCATCATCTTTCGTTTTTGAATGTGTTTATGAAACAAGGCTGTGTAAGATATGTCAATTAGGCCCAGCCCCTTTCACGTTCAGAGCAGCCACATATTGAAACACTTTTCGTTTTAATAAGTGTAGCTTACAAAGTCTCGGGTGAAAGGGCACCTCGGGGACGGTGTCTTTTGCCTTTCCTTCGGCGTGCAATCACAGAGCAGACTGGCAATAGCATTATTTAACATTCCACAGCAGTTCAGCAGCACTATGAAAATAACTGATGGCCATATCAAAACACAGCAAGAGAAATAAAGAAACATAACAGAACTTTATTTCTCGCAAATCGTCCTGATTTGTGCATTGGCAATTGACTGTCTTAAAGTTGTTTTTTATCATTTTTTAGAGGCTATAATCATTGAGTGAGGATTTATCAAGAACAACGGTGTGATAAGAGTGAACTATTGCATCCTGATGTAGCCTAAAAAAAAAAAAAAAAATTTACTTTCCCGAACCACTGCAAAAACATGCATTATATTCATGCATCATTTTGTCCGCATTTGTTTCAATCCATTATTACTGCAATTTCTCTTATTTCTATTCACGTTTTCAGTGCCAATACGACTTTCTTCACCACTAATTAAAAGGGGTAGTACATTTATGACTGCAAGTTGTCACTTTGATTTTTACTTATTTTTATTTTTGCATTGCATTGCACTTAACTCCTGAATCATTCATTTTAAATCAATCTGTGCGTGAAGCATCAAGACTAGATGCCACATATAATTATGCGTTTACACGCTTTACATTAGATCGAATAACGTATTAATAAACGGAAAACATAGAATGATGGACGTATCAGTGCAACTCGGTAATGGTGGAAATGAAAATGCATTCGTCGGTTGTCGGTAAGGAGTGAGATGTTGTCATGTCGATACCTGAACGCACTGACCGTAATGAATAAATCAGGAATCTTATAATTCGCTCGATTTATATTCGCAGCGTCAGACCTCGGGCTGCTGCGGGCGAGAGCTGGGCAAGCCTCATAAACTTTCCCAAATGCATCCAATTTCTAAACGGTAAAAGAGCATAGAATTCCGCATCTGTGGCCAATTAAGTGACTGGAGGCTCAACGGGACTGTTAAGTAACTGCATCGCCTCTCCTCCGAAGAGGACCAAGAGCGTCTAGTGTTTCATTTGAAGGCGTATTACCTAGCGTGTTCGTGTTATCCATCAAATAACGTCTCTCTCGACTGTCAACACAGTGGAAACGAGCAGAGAAGCGACATTCCAAAGTGGACAAGGAAATCAAATCATTCGCTAATGGAAAATAGCTCCACGTGCATGTGTTTTTATCCCGGAAAAAAACGATGATTGTAGAGCGACAACAACTTTCTGGTCGATTAGAAAGAACGCGCATGGCTCAACTTCTGCAGCGCTTAACCTCAAACACGGAATACTCACCTGTCTTGTCTCTGTCACTGGGTATTTCTGAACTCTTTTCCAGTCTGAAATAATTAGTCCCGTCTGAAAGTGATTGCCATGTGAGCTATGTGGAGGAGGCGTGAGAGGAGGAGAGGAGGGATGCATGAATGGGGAAAGTGAGATTGGAGAGCAACGACCAATGAGGAAGCACGAGCTCACCCTGAACATCCACTGAACTGTGAAATAAGGGAAATCTGACTGAAATGAGCACAGCACCATAAAAGAGGACGAGAGAAGGGGGGAAAGCGTGAAGAGTACGGGAAGACATCCGAATCTTCTGCAGACATAAACATTCAAAAGACAGTTCATTCATTCATTCACATTCATTCAACTATACGAGCATTTACACAGAGCACAAAATACCAAAACAAAACGGCACAAAAATAAGTTTAGCACAAAACATAGTTTGTGCTTCGTGGTAGTTATTGCTTGGAAATATGCATTTAAAATAATACTTAATGTTATCGATGGCTCGTCAGGATGAACGCGCTCAGTGGGCTCCTGTCACTTCCACGCGTCACCCGTGACCGTCTCTTTCCTGTTAGGTTGACCCTGTTCACTTCACTAACTCCATTTCCTTCACCCCAGAACTCCTTCAAAGAACCAGCGGCAGGTTTACAGTCGGGAAAGCCGCTGATGCACGACCTGTGAGGAGCCAAACACTTGATAAAGACTCTTGAACTGAACTGAAGGCGGTTCTCAAATTTGGTCTGACCGTTTTTTAAGCTGTTGATTTGAAAGCTAGGTAACACTTTACATTGTGTTCATAATTACATTTATATAAGTACTGAGTAGTACACACCAAGTGATCCACAAATATGCTTAATACAATATATGTGAGTTGCTTGTGATTGCAATTTGCTAGCTATTGTAATCACATATTGTAATAAAAGTGCCCATGCTTTTGTAATCGATTATTACACAATGGACAATGTGCAACATGGGTGCAGCAATAAAAAGTGTTGCAATATGTTGCAAAATATATATATGTGTCTTTGCTAATGGATTTGTATCTAACAATTTAGTCACTCAAGCTCATGGTCCCTAAACTAGATTGATAAATCTTGATTGATATCCGCACACACACACACACACACACACACACACACACACACACACATACTCTCTCTCTCTCACACACACACACTCACACACACACACACACACACACACACACACCCACCACACCCACACACACACACACACAAAAAAAAAAAAAAAAACACACACACACACAAAACACACACACACTCACACACACACATCACAACACACACCACACAAACAAGTAAGTACAAATATTTTCCCTTAAGTCTAAAGTTATCTGACTGATTTTGGTAAACCTGAGTAAACTTTGGCACAAACAGTATTTGGAATAGCACACCACGTTCCCGTAAGATCGCATAAATTCTTTTGAACAATATCAGGAAATTGCCACCTTACCCAGACCGGAAACATATCTACAGGCAACCGTCACTACTTGCAATGCCTGAATACCATTTACAACATGTGCAATGCTAAATTCTTATATTCATTAACCAACACAGAAAAGTTTTGTTTTATTTTCTATACCATTATATATTATTATTATTATTATTATTTTATTTTATTCATCAATGTAGGCAATCCTGCATGAGTAGCTCCTGGAATTTTACAGATGTCGGGACTGAAAACACATCTGGGTGACGCACTTCCATCCCTTTAGACAGGAGTGAGAAACAATAAACAGGGTTAGTTCACAGAAACTGGTTGTTTTTTTTTGTTTTTCTCTCCTTTGTCTTGTTGCTTTAAAGTTGTTACTGTAATCATATCAAGTTCAGTAATAAGTGAACTAAGAGATCTAGACAGACAAATGTAAAAGGAATGAAAAAAAGCACGATTCATAAATACTGCTCTCAATTGCAGTGGTCTTAAAAATAAACGTTCTTTAGTTCAACATCCATTGGAACCTTTCCATTCAACCCGATCTCATGAAAGTGCGTATAAATAGTACGCCAAATAAAAATGGAAACTCGTGGTATTGATACGCAAAAATTGACTTTGGCGTGTATATGCTACGCGATGGGTATGTTTAGGGTTGTGGGGTAATGCGTATCATATGTACGCGAAAACTGCGCATCATATGCACGCCAACAAATTTCGCATGCGAAAACTGCGTATTATATGCACGCTAAACACGTGCGTAGCATATACACGCCAAAGTCCATTTTTGCGTATCAATACCACGAGTTTTTGTTTTTATTTGGAGTACTATTTATACGCATTTTCATGAGACCGGGCTCTTCCATTAGACAAAAGCTTCTTTATATTTAGAATTTTTCAGGACTGAATGATGTTTTAGCAATTAAAGCTTAAGGGGCTCAGAATTGCACTCAAGGAAAGGGAAGATCTGAACCATATCAGTCTCCATAAAACGATTAAAAATGTAACTGTCTCTCAAGGGATCTGGCATCTCACAAGCCGGATTCCTGCATCCCATCTATGATCAGCCCCCGTGGCTGGTGCTAGCGTTAGTAGACTTATCTCAAAGGTTCAGCTTCACCTCCTGGGACCTCTCTAATATCTGTCTATTTAGGAATATGCAGAAACACACAGACGTGTCTGATTACATCAAGTATGTAGTAATGAAGGCCTGGGTCCTCCAGTGTAATGCCTTATTTATTTAACTAGAGGAGCAAGAGAGCAGCAGAGATGAAGATATCTCATTTTCTACATCTCTCTATGTTCTCAGGGGGGGATGCGTAAATGAGATGCCGGCACCAGTGAAGGCAGGGCAACTCTTTTCACGCTAACCCCGTCAAGGCCCACACGCAACAGGATAGACCCAAGGGCTTTACTAAACTGAAGCACAATCAGGCTCATTCGTACTTAAACATCAGTAATTTCAGCACAGGAGAATGGAAGACGCTCTGCAAAATGGCGTGACTCATAATCTCAAATTCTACTCCCTCAGCCCTCATAAAGCTACATAGAGACTAGTTATGAACACCTGGAGAAGCTGTCCGTTTTTTCCTGTCCTCGTTCACGAAGCCTCGCATGGATTTCGTGTGCTGAGTGTGAACTCTCTAGATTCATGGTTGGTAATATGAATTTCACAGACAAGTGAAACCGGATCTGGAAATGTATCTTTATGCAAACAGCAGACCACTCATGCGTGACATTAGAATTTGCAAAGGGAAATTAAACCACTCTGGTCGGTTTATAAGAGAGCATTTATAAAGGTAAAGCCTTACCAGTGAAAGCGTTGAAATTCTAATAAGACACCAATCATCACGGCTGTTCGCTCCATCCAAATTAAGCAATAGATGACCTCTCAGTAATGTCACACATCTGGTTTAATCAGACTTTCAGACAGAAATATATAAGTTAGAGCTATAAAGTGCAAAGAAATTATTGCAAACTATAAAGTGGCAACTAAATTGCATAGTAGATCACATCCTAACATGCCATCTAGGGACTTTAGGGATTTTAGTGACTGAATAATGTCCATTATGCTCAGAAGAAATTCTCTCTTTAAGGCTGGGAATTATAGTTTGTCAGACCAGTTCAAACCGTTAATGCACGTTTTGAACTACTCATTCAAAGAACCAGCTCATAATAAGAGTCATTATTTTTGGAAATCTGCCTCTACTGGTCGTGCAGTTTCACTGACAAGAATGAAAACTAATGAAACCCTGCTTTGTGAAGCTTTGAAACCTTTGGGAATCACTTGTTTCGAACCAGTGATATGGAGCAGTGATTCGAAAGTGGTTCGCAGCAAGGTACAATCTCTGTGAACCAGTGTCAATATGGTTTTTGCCTTTTAGGTTTGATTTTATAAGTTTGTAGATATTTTAATGACTTATTTGTATCACATAAAGGTACATTTGTAGTTATTAGTCTCACATTGGCCTGATTAACCAAGCTGTACATAAAGTAAACAAAACAAGCCCTACAATTTAATAAAATAACACATATTATGCATACACTTTCAATAACATATTTGAGATTTGGTTTGTAAAAAGTGCTTTTACAATGTTGAGTTGCTGTTGCATTTGCACTGTTCTGACCAGCAGGTGGCGTTTCAGGTACATTGAAAAAGTGAATCATTAAGTTTCGAAAAGCTTAGTTTCTCCCATCATTACTGTAAACTAACATAAATTATTATTTATTTCAGCGTGGACTAAGGTAGAGCCGGAACACAAAACACTGATACAGGTAATCGAACTTTGCTCATTACAAAAATATTAATTTAAAATAGGGCCCAAACTATGCAACTGGTTGAGTTAAACCAAAAATATACAGCAGTCTTGACACGAATGCTAGTGTCTGCATACAACCGAATGCACAGCCTTTCAAAGTATAGGCTACTCCAACATGCATGAACACGCGCTCGACACATGCGCACTAGAAAGTTTAATCCTTGTTCAGTGTCTGCATTGTTTCTCTCCAGAAGTTATCATCGATAAAAAACGTCTTTTCACAGAATTTATAGGGCTATATATACTTCCCTTGTCCGCTGATGTCAGTGTACATTGTGTAGGGATCGTTCAAATAAAGACTGCATTAATCTAAAATCAAAATTTTTACCCAGACTTAGCACCAAGTCACAATTATTAGTAATATCTGTTCTAATTCCATTCACCAAGCCTCAGTGAAACTCCAGGTCATTAATCTTTGCATTTAAGACTAGCCAGGTGAAATAGAGCCATGTGGATGACAAATAAATAAATACTTGGGGGAAAACAGCAAGTCATGGCAAATGACTGCACACCTCATCTAAGAAATTTTTAAATCATCTCTCCTCAATAATTCCTCTGACCACTCATCATTCAACAGGCTTTTAGAGGGCCCTTAAAGAAAAGCAGCAACTGAAATGAATACGCTGTCACCTCTCATTTCTGTCCACAGCCCGGCCCTGTGAGAGAGCGTGTTGTTCCCGGGGAAGTGAGACAGGACTCTCAGGTTTACCATGCCATGCTTTTTTCCTCAGGCATTTGCTTTTGAGGGCCCCCCTCCGTTCCCCAAAACCCCCACCATACGTGTCTGACAGCCCGAACTCGACGTGCGCCGCTCACCAGACTACAAAACTCATTCATCTGTGGCTCTGACGGTCAAATCTGGATCCAATAAAGTAGGATACTATTGATCCCTTGTCTCACTGAAACTTGCTGCGGTGGTTCTTCACCACTAGGGGGTTCATTGAGCCAAGATTAGGGCAAGACAATGATAATGAAAAGATGTAATTGTGCAGCAATCTACATTTTGTGTGAGATGTATGCAAATGTGTGTTCTTTATGTCATGTTCTGGCATCTTAGTACATTTTGACATTAATTTTAAGTCGTTTGTTTTTGGGGGCGATGTTTGTGTGTGTGGGGGGGGGGGGGGGGGAGGTGTATTTTTTTATGTATTACGTTTTTTACTCGATTTGTATGTGCATATTAAAATGCATATTTACATTGTGTGTTAGAAATGAATAAAATTATATATATTTATATATAAAATAATGCATATATATGCACTGTTCTCTTTCGCTGTTTATAAACATTATAAGTTACATAAATAAGCCTCTCAGAAAATGCTTGTATCAACAATGCCAGGAAATGGCACATCCGGACACTGCAACTGCTGACAATTGTCCATATCTTATTAGTTTCGCAAGACTTTCAGATTTTCTTTCTACCAGCTACTATTATTTTGCAAGGCACAATATAAGTCTAATATGTTTGTGTGCACCATTGGGCCTTCTTGGGAGGCACAAAATGAACCCCTCCCTCTCTCCTGCTCCCTGGGGCAACAAACAAACGTATGAAACGGGAACCAGACCTAGCCACATGCAAATGCTCCATTTGCCCAACGAGTTACGGGGTTTGCTGATTATTTAATGAGAGGAATACCTAAAAAGTAAATGATCTGATGCACATGTGACATGGGACGCCTGTCTGAAAGGATGAAGTCGGAAAGCCAGCTTCAAAAGGAGAGACAGGGAGCTGACCTAAAACTGTGCATGTGTGACTGACTGCAGGGGCACTGATCTAAACGCCCTGGCAAAAACCACACAACCATTCTTCCCATGTGCCTTAAGACACGAACATTTCTGTGATTCATTGCCAAACACACACACACACACACACACACACATACACACACACACACACACACACACACACACATACACGCACACACACACGCACACACACACATCACATTAGATTAACATTTCAACATGGATGGTGCTGCCTGTCTGTGAAACATATGCACATGTGCTTAACCCTTACTGGTTCAACCGCTGGGTTTGGATTATTGTTCAGTATTGAGCATTGGCCTTTCTTTGTCTATCTATCTGAAAGTTAGAGTCTTCAGAAGACATTAAGTAATGTAATAATTTCCACTGACTGATAGAGGGCAGAGTTGAGCTATGGAAAAGGCCAACATTGATTTAAGCATAAGTGTCTTTCAAAGTAGAGTATACTTTGAATTTAGATATACTAACTATTTTATAAGAAATATACTCAGTATACTAACCAATTTATAAGAAAAGTAAATATAACAAAAATAACAACTCTAGTTTAAAGGTAACATTAAGGTTTCATTTGTTAACATTAGGCAATTGGATTAGCTGAACTAACAATGAATTAAACTTATGAATAAAACAACATTTATTAATCTTAATGTGAATCTCAACATTTATTAATACACTTATTAAAATGTAAAGTTGTATCTGTTAACATTAATTAATACACTGTGTATGAACATTAACGTTTTTATTAACTAACACTAATAAAAGTTCTATAGATGCTAACAATTGTTAGTTGATTCATTGAAATGTTTACAAATGAGACCTTATTGTAAAGTGTTACCACAAATACACATTTTTAATGTATTTTATACAGTACTCAAATATGTTCTTTTCTAAAAAGACAGTGGATATTGATCATGGCCCCATTGTAAATTGAAATTGTCATAACACTGATAAAAATGAATTACTGAAACTTTTTTTAAAAATCCATTTTCAAGTCAATTATTCTATTCAGGCACCACTTTGTAGTTACATCAATTAAAAAAAAATAAAAAATCTGCTGAACTTTTTCTTCTTCTATCATTAGCATAAAATGCTTGTAATAAATGCCAGTGTACAAATACAGAGTTCTGGCATGAAACTCTAGATGGCGCAGTCCGATAGGTCTAACTCAATCTGACCTAATGACATCATTATCACATGGCACAGCCGATTGGTTCTCTCCTGTATCGGTAGCCAATGAGCTCGCTGCTCAACATTCAAATATATGACTAGTGCTTGCCGAAGCAGTTGCAGCTTGCTTCAGAAACCCTCCACCTTCCCCAGCTCCACCTGTATAGATCTGCTACGAGGTGATTTATGTATGCTATATGGGGGTTATTTTGTGTATGTTATATTTGCAGCAGCAATATTTCTTACATGCTCACAGCAGCATGTTGTGGATGTATTGGCAGTAGCAAGTCTCTGTACTTTCTCTGCCGCAGCAGCAGCGTAGCAGATCTATTCCGCCAAGACCAAATACATTAACATTGTCATGTACATTACCATGCCAATCCCTCCGAGAGTTGTCATGACAGAACTGTAGGTCACTTTTTTGACACTGTTAAGTTGTTGCTTGGCATGTTTTTCACAAGCTCTGACTCACACTTGACAACATCTCTAATTGAGGGAGTGGAGCTCATAAGCACAAACACACAGACATGTAGAGCCAGCCAAAGACACAAAAATACATCTAGAGGCAAAGACAAAAACAAGCACACTGCACCCACACAATCACATGCAAACGTGTACTCAAAGTCCCTGAGCCGCACTGACACACATTCCCTCACATCAACACCTGTTTCTTCATTTATCTTTCACCTACGTCTTAAGTTACTTGTGTTACAATACAGATTGAGAGACTCTGCAATAAAATGTGTCTGCTAAAATTTAGCCTATGCCCTTGATTTTAAATGTTCACTCATTGCGGTCGCTAAATATTAAACAGCGTATTTTACTATGGAAAAAGCGACATGCTTTAAACAGAAAACTCTGTCATCTTCTTCCCACCCTCGTCTTGCTTGACGACTTTGCTTCTCATGTAACACAAAGCGAGTTATCAAAATGTCACAGCTCAACGAAAATACACAGTAGTCACTGGCAGTCAAATTTAGCTGCAAAAAATGTTCGCATGATGCCTCTGCTGCCCTCCTCCACTATTATCATGTAATTTCATCATATACATTTCTAATAAATTATCATATGCAGTCAAGCAGAGGCAGATAACGTGGGCAGCGGTGAAGAAGTCTTTGGGACGAGAGTCTTGTCCTTCATATTTTGAATGTGGGAGTGCTGATTTGAGCTCAGATTAAACATAGGACAGGAACCGACTACATTCACAAGACTGCTGATAAGAGCAAAGAAGGCTTTTAATCACCAGCAAAGAGAAAGAGAGAAGTTGAGCTCACTCCATTTCCTCATTGAGTATCAGGCTACAGGATAGATGCTAGATCCTTAAACCGCATCTAAAAATAGTCCTGTTGTTTTGTGGTGGGGGTAGTCTGGTTTATGTGTGTGTGTGGTCATGCTATTGTCTGGTTGGCTGTGCATAATAAGGACGATAGCATTAGAATGTGTGTGCTGTGAGAATCTGGGAGTTATTCTATTTTAGAGCGGAGTTTGATGGGAACGTGGGCTGATTATTTATGTGGCTGTAATCTAAACCCTCTTCAGCTGCACCCAGATCTTCTCCATCTCCCTGCAGTCAGCAAATACAGCCTGGAGATGGTCTGCAGGCTATGACATGCTGATACATCCTTATTTGAGCTGGAACACCTGAAAGGCATTGTGGGAACTGCCTTGATGGATGTACTAAGTGGACACTGAACATCACAGATATGGGACGAGGTTTGGGCCTAAGATTATTATTCAGAAAGGTTAAATAAAGGGGGAAGTAATAATGGTTAGAGAGTCGGACTCGTAACCCAAAGGTTGCGGGTTCGAGTCTCGTACCGGCAGGGATTGTAGGTGGGGGGAGTGAATGTACAGCGCTCTCTCCCACCCTCAGTACCACGACTGAGGTGCTCTTGAGCAAGGCACCGAACCCCCAACTGCTCCCTGGGCTCCGCAGCAAAAAAATGGCTGCCCACTGCTCGGGGTGTGTGTTCACGGTGTGTGTGTGTGTTCACTGCTGTGTGTGTGCACTTTGGATGGGATAAATGCAGAGCACTAATTTCGAGTATGGGTCACCATACTTGGCCACATGTCACATCACTTAAAAAAAATATAAAAATCACTTTATATAACTCAATATACAGCCATATCATCTTCACAAGGGTGATATTGCTTTTACATGCATCACTTAAATTACCAAGTATAAAAATAAGGAAAAGTAGTAGTAGTAAATATGGTGTAAAATCAATATCACACTCGTGATGCGATGTTATTTGTGGCATTACCTTCGAAATATCTGTCACTAAATTTGCAAACGTCAACTTAGAACTACAGCAACGATGGCAAGGGTCATTTTTGAAAAGTTACTGAAGTAGGCAGAACGAATTGTGGTTATTATTATTATTTTTTATACAACCATTCAATCGATAGAATGTTAATGTTGAGTAGCTTACATTTCAAAGGCAATTTAGCAGTTACTTTGTCTGTTTTCGCGTCGCCAACGATAGTTCCAGTCAAATCCGCAGTAGTGCTTTTTTTGCGAATGTGTTATCGCCACCTACTGGCGAAATTATGCAACTTGCCAGAAGAGTCACAAAAATCCACTCAGTTTATTCCATTCAGAATGACCATTCATCAGAATCTCATAATTATGAGATTCATAAAAAAGGGGGGGAAAAAAATCCAAATATAGATCATGCCAGTAAATTTGATGTGAAGCTAAAATTTGTTATTGGTTAAAAACCAGTGTAAATAAGAGAAATCGACTGAATATTACATTTTGGAACAGTTTGTCTTTTATCCTTTTGGTGACTTCCTAATTTGCCGTGAAAGCTGTGCTATAAACAGAGCATGACAGCTGGAGTCACTCAGCTCTTACCATCACCCATCAGTACACACACGCAACAGGCTGTTTTGAGCACATTTCTCTCAAAAGCCACACAAACACACAGAGGTGCAGTAATATGAATCTGAGTTTGGCACCTCCTCTTGTGAAAAGAGGAGTAACTGAGGAAAACCGTGATCCATTATTCCCTCCTAATGATGCCTCTGTGTGTGTTTGTGTTTTAAACGTACCACTAATGAAAAGAAGTTCTGAACTGCTGGGTATTGAGGCTTGTTTGTATTGGCCCGGTCCCAGTGTCTTATCAAGACTGAAAATTAATCGTTGCTTCATCATTGGATTGTCCTCATTTTTAATCTTCTTTTCTTCCTTTCCAACAGACAATCTGCTCCACTGGCACACATTAAACATCCATCTCCATAAAGAAACACTCTGAGGTGAAACACCTGTAAAATGCATGCAGTGCAATAGAGCTGAAAGAAAATGGCATGTTCTGTTTTAACATCATGACTTTTTGCATGACAATTCTGACTGAACTGCAATTCAGAATTCAGAACTGCAAGATATAGACTCAGAATTGACCTATCGGTAAGCCCCTCCCCTCGAACGCAGATGAGCCAATGGCAGTTGAGTATCAGTTGCACGGGGAGCAGAACTCGGGACATCTTTGAGTTTCAGCGCCATAGAGAAACATTGGAAGATCCGAAGCTTGCATCGGTTTAATGGTGTTTATGCTACAGAAATGGAAAAACAATGTGCCTAGGGTACTTGTAACACTAATTCCAGTTATGCAATTTATTTTATTGCATTGCCTAAATCCAACCACCCTGTTGAAAAAAACAGCATATGCTGTTTTGATGCTGGTTTAAGCTGGTCCTTTGCTGGTCCTTTGCTGGTTTAAACTGGTCCTTTGCTGGTTTATGCTGGTCCTTTGCCAGCACATGACCAGCAAAGGACCAGCATAAACCAGCAAAGGACCAGTTTTAACCAGCAAAGGACCATCTTAAACCAGCATCCCAGCGTCAAAACATACCTAACCAGCATATGCAGTTTTGGGGGGGGGGGGGGGGGGGGGGGGAGGGGGGGTTGTCAACAGGGCAAAACAGAGCAAAATGTCCCTAAGCATTCAATGAAGACGAAAACATTCATTTTCTGGTTGTCATACTCTCATTAAGTTACACTTTTCATCTGCTCAATGCAGAACGTTAATGTCATCTTGTGCTTCAGCAAGGTATCTCTGGCTAAAACTAGCTACCGTTAGCGTTAAAGTTAGTGAGTCAGTGCTAACATACAAACCTAAATAGAGAACTGTTCTCACGTCATGTACCGTGCAGTGAAAGTCAAAAACACATAAACGAAGGTTTATATTAGAGTGCCTCTCCATATTATTCTGGTTAAATGTAAATTAATTTAATCTTACCCTGCGGTATATGAACGGTGTTGATCTGGGATGTTTTCATTGCGATCGTGACGACCGTAACACAATTCTCTCATTTGCATTGTGATCTTTTGCATATTCATTTTAATATATTTTATATATCCCTCCATGGCATATTTAAGTCCCACTTGAAGGTCCATCTGTGTCCCAAATTTATCAGAAACACCTCGGAAGAAGGTTTTCACTGACAGCTGTCATTGTAAGACAGTGAGCAACTCTGTTTGTTTGTCTGAGTGAGCAACAGTAACTAAGGGGGTGGGGCTTACCGACAGGTCCAATTGTGAGATAAGGTCATGAGAATTGCATATATAAACTTGCCATTCTCAGAAATTCTTAATTGTGAGATATGAAACCACAATTACGCAAACAAAAAAAAACTAAAAGTTGGAATTGCAAAATAACAAGATGAAAATCATTTTTTTTAAAATTATTTTTTTGTATTTTGTTTTCTACCATTGAATGTAAGATATATATATATATATCTATGATATACATATATATATATATATAATATATATATATATACATAGTGTAAAATTACTCATTCTTCTCAAAATGATAGTAATGACTGAGAATAAATCATTTATTTATTTATTTTTTCATAGGGAGGTAAAAAAAAATCTCAAATAAACGATACAGTTTCCCCCCCCCCCCCCCCCCCCCCCCCCTGGACATATAACTTTTTAAACACTAAATGAAAACTTAATGTTAATTAAAGTTGTGAGTGAGTGAGGGAGTGAATGAATGAATGAATGAATGCATATATAAATACATACATAAATGGTTTAAGAATTATAAACGATTACACGTTTTACTCAAATAGATGATATATTAAAAAGCATCTCTGTAAATATAAGAAGAGGTGCCGAGCATAAAGGCACTCAGATGTTTAATACGGCAACATGAGTCTCCTTAACACTGTACAGAGTCCGTGCAGGGTCCTTAATTCAGTAAGGGTTGAGTCACTTTGACCTTTCCTCACTGTTGGCCAAGGTTCACACGTCCACGGAGCAAGACTGTATCCGATTGTGGTCAACAGCGGCCGAGCGACACTCCCTGCTCCCAAACACCCAGGTCGCTTCGGACAAACAAAGCTCCTCAGAATGAATTCCGGCACATGTGTCCCGACCGGGGAGTGTGCCGGAGGTTAGTTAGGCCCATTGCGAAGCCCCATGGAAGGGCAGAAGCCCTGGAACCTCCTAGAAACTTGAAACATCTAGAGAAAGCTACACATTTTCCAAGGCGTGTTTGTGTGACTTAGCAGGCCTATTTAGAGGCTGTTTGCACAACTCGTAAAAGAGATTGATGCATTAATGAAAGATATCAAGGGCTAATGCTGCTCCCTAACAGCGCAATACTTTGGCACCATTGCACTCAACTTTGAGAACTCTCCCTGTCGATATTACTAAAAGACCCACATTTGGTCCGAACATGGAGTGTCTTTACTATACATTTAGTTTCATTCTCATGATTGCCAGCTCTTTTGTTTAGAGCACTAAACTCGGGTTTGGCTGATCAAGACTCGATACTGTCTCGAAGCATTATGAGCTCTCTTTTGTCATCATATCCATGGCTTTTATCTAAAAATACCTCAGGAAGAAATAAAAACAAGGCTTCAGCAGAAAAGAGTTCGGCCCCGTACCTCTCGGAAACACTGCGGCCTAAAATAGACTCGGTCTTCATAAAGACCTCCTTCTCTGTAGTCGCTGGAGCAACATCTGTGGGGAAGTTTCTTTAGGGAAAGAGCCGGGCAGTGAATCAAAGCGAGCGGAGATCTCCTGCGAGAGATGAGTGGGAGGACTTTCTCTCACACAATCTCTCGCTCTTTCCCCCCTCGAAACGTTTGAAGAACCTGCAGCATTTGGGACGATTCTAATGAAAGCTCATTAATATCTCCTGTCCTGCAGTATCTTTAGCGAAGCGTTGATGAATCCCCCGTCAGGATGAATGGATAGACTCTGCTAGATGATAAAGCTTTGATGTTCTGATTGATCATTTCATTTGATGGCTAATAAAAGGTCTAGCAGCATTTAGACACCAGCCCTCACGTCAAGGTCACCGTATTCTTTCGGCTTAACGCTTTGAAAACCAATACTGCAACTGTTCAGTGTGAGGTGTGATTCAGTGGGTCAGAGATCTGTGAGATACGTGGAGCTTTGCTCTCGCACGCTCCGTGACGACAGCAGGACGGACACGAGCAGTAAAGCAGTCAGACGGCGTGAGTGATGAACGTTTAGAGCTGCTGGCGAGGGAAAAGTGCTCTGTTTAATGTATAGCGTGACCAGACCAGGAGAGAGAAAGAGAACGAGAGCAAGAGATGTACAGAGAGAGCGTGAGAGCGGCAACAATGGATAGGAAAAAAAGTTATAAAGGGATGAGAAAGAGGGGGGAAAAACTTTATTAATTTCCTGCAATGATTTTCACAGTACTCTGAAAAAAGAAAAAAAATCACAAATCACTGCTGACAGAAAACAGGGATAAGAGGGACAAGACTATTTATCTATCTATCTATCTATCTATCTATCTATCTATCTATCTATCTATCTATCTATCTATCTATCTATCTGTCTGTCTGTCTGTCTGTCTGTCTGTCTGTCTGTCTGTCTGTCTGTCTGTCTGTCTGTCTGTCTGTCTGTCTCTATCTATCTATCTATCTATCTGTCTGTCTGTCTGTCTGTCTGTCTGTCTGTCTGTCTGTCTGTCTTTCTGTCTGTCTGTCTGTCTGTCTATCTATCTCTGTCTGTCTGTCTGTCTGTCTATCTATCTATCTATCTATATATGTCTGTCTGTCTGTCTATCTATGTCTGTCTGTCTGTCTGTCTATCTATGTCTTCTGTCTGTCTGTCTATCTCTGTCTGTCTGTCTGCTGTCTGTCTGTGCTGTCATCTATCTATTCTATCTATCTATCTATCATCTATCTATCTATCTTCTATCTATCTGTCTAGCTATCTATCTGTCTGTCTGTCTTTCTTCTGTCTGTCTGTCTATCTATCTCGGTCTGTCTGTCTGTCTGTCATATCTGTCTGTCTGTCTGCTAATCTGTCGCTGTCTATCTATCTATCTG
This sequence comes from Sinocyclocheilus anophthalmus, assembly GCA_018155175.1. Taxonomy (NCBI): domain Eukaryota; kingdom Metazoa; phylum Chordata; class Actinopteri; order Cypriniformes; family Cyprinidae; genus Sinocyclocheilus; species Sinocyclocheilus anophthalmus. Next base: position 425,116 of record JADLZN010007544.1, read on the forward strand.
TCTGTCATCTATATCTGTCTGTCTGTCTGTCTGTCTTCTACTACTATCTATCTATGTCCTGACTGTCTGGCGTCTATCTATCTCTGTCTGTAGGTCTGTCTGTCCTGTATATTTCTGTCTGTCTGTCGATCTATCATCTATCTGTCTGTCTGTCATCTATCTATCTTAAAAAATGGATTTAATTGTGTGGCTTTTAGACTACTTGAAAAATATTTCGCTTAGTACGAGTAATCTGTTACTTTGAAAAAAAACAAACATTTGATGAGAAAATAATAATAAAAAGAAATTCTTGTAATAATAGTTAATAATAAAATAACCCCCAACTTATTATTTTATTATTATTATTTTTAACAATAATAATAATAAATAATAAATATAATAATAATAATAATACCCACATCAGATCAAAATTAAATTTGGTTAAAAATCACATTAATTGCATTTTTTAAATTGTTTAAATCATTTTATTTTATTTTAGGAAAAAAGAATGAAATGTTTAGCCTGATGATAATGATTGGGAAATATAAAAAAAAAAGTTATACAAAGACCACTAACACAAGTACCTAATTTATTTTAAAGTTTTTTAAAGGAGAATTTTTCCTGGTTTTAAAGCTTTTATCCATAGAGAGATTAAAAGTCTCAAATACAGAAATTCTTGAAATTCTGCCAAATGTAACTTTTTAAAACATACAAAATAAATGAATAAATAAAGGAATAAACAAACAAACAAATACATACCTAAAAAACAATCAAAACAAACAAACAATAAATACCACAAACAAAGTAATACATTTTTGTTACTTGAAATATGTTAAAAATAAAATAAATAAATAAACAAGCAAACAAACAAACAAATAAAAAAAGTGTTGTTACTTGAAATAAAAGTTAAAAATAAAATATTTTAATGTTTTATTTTAGGTAGTTGCCAAGAAAGCATTTCTCATTTTCATTTAGCTTAACCTGATGTACCCAAATAAATAAATAAAGGCTTAAAACTATCATGAATTATAAACTATTATAAATGTACCCTTAATAAATCTAAATAATCACCCAAATATATGAGTAAGAAGGAAATGAGCGAGAGAGAAGGGGAATGTTTCACAGGGCGAGCGAGAGAGTGGATGGAGGGTGTTGGAGTGATAAGGAAGGCGTGAGGCGTGCAGGAGGTGATGAGAGGAGATCGTGTGGAGCAAGGCCTCTCCTTTGAAGCCGTTATCATGCTAATTGAAACAGCATTGTGGGCACACGAGGAAGATCTGGATCACATTCACTGCCTTTTATTCAATTTGGCTCATCAGAAGGGGCACGTCTTACCCACCTATCTCTTTTTTCCTCCCGTCTCTCCCATTTCTCTCAGGACATGGCCATAAGTCACGCAGCCCGCCTTTTGCCCCTGATGTGTTGGACCTTTCTAAGCTCTCTGAGATTGCTTTGCCAGGCTTCAGAGAGATTCCCGTCTGAGACAGAGCAGGGTTGACATGCCACTTCTTCACGCTTCTCACCTTGGACTTGAAAGCACCTCCAGATTTACTTTCAAGGACCTGCTTGGAAGATCTTTGACCACGCACTTTCTAATTCAAACAAATGAGAGCGCGGGGCAGCCGCGGAGGGCTTATCACTCACCCACAAGGTGTTTCAGAAGAGACACGAAGGGCCCGCTGATAAAAACTCAGAGCTTTGAGTGGACTGTTTGAGTTTGATGGGAGAACATAGGGACATAATCATCAGGAAAATCATTTCATAGAATTAATCTGGTGCATTCACCATGGTTATTACTGCAAAAAAATGGTGTAGAATCTATTTTCACTTAAACATTGCTAGTAAATTTCACCATTAATTAGTTAGTTGCTTGGGGAAGCATTTCTCATTTTCATTTAGTTAAACTAGACATGAAACGAAAAAAATAAAAATAAAAATTAATAATAAATAAATAAATAAATAATAAATAAATAACTACATACATACATACATGACCATACATACATACATACATACCGACATCCTACATCCATAAAATAAAATAATAAAATAAAATCATTTATTATAAAGAGGAAGTTCAAAATCTGAGAGTGAACATCTCAATATAGACATTTTGCCAAAAGTAACTTATAACACTAACTAAATAAATAAATATTATATTTATTATATATAACATAACAAAATAATAATATAATATTTTTTGTGAAATACAATGAATGTTACAAATAAAATAAAATATTTTAAAACATTTGATTTTAGGTATTGCAAAGGAAACATTTCTAAATGTCTCATCTTGATGTACAAACATAGCTAAAACTGAAACAAACATTTCTAAAACCTGTATAGACATATAAAAACCAGTAAAACTATAAATTACTAAAACAGAAAATATAAACAAAATATTAAAAACTATAGTAGCATCTCAAAACAACACAGATCCATAAATAACACAGAACTATAACAGTATCTCAAACAGAGATATGTGATTACACAACCGCCACTTCTGAGTAAATGTGTTGTTGCCTCAAACAAGGCCAGATCAGATCATAAAGAGGACAAGCCTGGCTTTCTCTGGCACTGTATTCTGTCACACACAGGTGGGGTCTCTCTCAAATACACACATGAATATACAGACACAGGTCATGGCCACCCAGGCCTCGTCATTTTTTGTTCATGTGGTCAAAGCGACGCAGCTGTATTTAGATAAATAGCCTCTTTTCTCCTCTCTTCTACCAAACCTCATCCTAACTCAGCAGCACATCATCGCTCCGGCCCAAAACTGCCTTCCTCCCACCAGCAGCATAAAGAGGGACCTTGGACAGTATGTCCAAACAAAAGCCGCTCCCTAAACCTCTCCCTGACGCTCTCCTCCTCTCCACGGCCCAGTAACCTGCTGCACAGACGTGACCGGAGGAAATCCACTCATTGTGACCCCCTTCGGCCGCGCTCTTCCTCTGTATATGGACTTTTTCCTCCAGCGCTTCACCGAATCAGCGCAGGCTACTGGACACCATCCGTCAGACACTAACGGAGGAACTGGGAAAAGTCATTCGCTCCACTTCCCCTTAAACCTTTGTGACGCAGTCAAGCTCAGGAAGAGCTAGTGTGTGAATAACTAATAAAAACAGTACCAATAGCTCATATCATGTGCATAATAGACATTATTAGTAATTGCTAAAGCGGACACATTTTTTGTTGTAAACTATCAGGAAAATTTACCTTTAAAAACATTCAAACAATTCTAATGATTTCTTATTTTTTCTAATTATTTAATTTACTTATACTACTAAATTTTATTATTATTATTATTTATTATTATTATTACTATTAATTATTATTACTATGATTATTATATAAAAATTAGTAGTTTTACGTTTAATGGGTTTAACAATAACAACATAAATTATAAATTTTACATTTATGGAACTTGACTTGTTTGCAGCAATTAAAAAAAAAGAAAATAGTATTATAGCAAGTTTTACTCAACAATTTTAGTCTCATTAAATCAAAATTAAAAAATGAAGAAATGTATAAAAGTAAAAAAAAAAAAAATTTTTTAAAGTATTTAAAAAGATAATATACTAATAATAATAATAATAATAATAAAATTATTATCCTATTCATAAATAATTAAAAACTATTACTACTACAATATTATTATTTGACATTTTTAGTTTCATTAAATCTAAAGTTGAAGCCAACATAAAGATTACATTTAAGAACTCAACACTTTTAAAGTAGTTACAAAATAATGTATAACAAACAAACAAACAAACAATAAATAAATAAATGCATACATTTAAACGAGACTTAAACACACACACACACACACACACACATCATCATCATCATCATTTTGGAGATTGTTTTTGTTTTGTATTTGATTCAAACATCAATGTCTAACGAGTCTAACAAGTGTGCAACAGTTCATATGGGAACAACGTATGAATCACTGGACACTTGTTAGATGTGGAGAGTCCTGCATGGTTTTGGAGGAGCGCAGTGATTGGGGAGGGTGGGACTCCAGCAAGTGCGCTTTATCCTTCCTCTCCAAAGACGAGCCAGGTACAAACACCAGCTGACAGCCTTCCGCGACTCAACCAAACCACGGTAAGAAGAAAGTTCATTTTCAGTCCTCTGTTGATTAGCTGTAGTAGTGAGTGGTTGTATAGTACAGAGCGTGAGCTCTGCGCTCTGAAGCTTCTCTCTGGATCAGGATGAATCGCGCCTCAGTGTGACGAGTGATAAGAGTGACGGGCAACAATTATTTTGAGTTGATTTTGGAATGTTTTGCAACTTTATCGCTTCAAATATGACTTAAATCCATCTTTCAGATGTTTTTTTCTTTGTAAACTATCTGAAAAAAAATAACCTTTTAAAATGTTTTCGGTTTTATATTCTGCATTATGTATAGTTGAAATAACTACGTGAGACTGATATACAAAGACCAATTTATATAGTTTGTACAAACGAAAAAGTCAGATGTATTATTATTATTTTTATTTTATTATATTTATTTATTTATTCTTATTTTTTTTTATAGTTACATTATGGTCTTACGTGCTATTGGAATATTGACGAGCATTGTGCTGAATAAGAGAGTGTTGTGATAACCTCTGGAAGATCCATCTGTGACAGTCACCTCAACCTTTGACTCAGAGGAACATCAGTTGCCACACTCTCTAAGCACTTCAAGATGTTCACTCTCTCTTACTCACTCACACACACACACACACACACACACACACACACAACTGCTGTTTTTAGTGATCCTCCTTGTGGCCAGCTGTCCATTCTCAGTCATCAGTCGCTCCAGAAACAGACTCCTCACAGCTGGGCTCCAGCTCTCTCTCTAATGCCTGCTCTAATAAACAATGATAAAGGGATGGCAGTAAGGAGACACTGACAGAATGAGAGGGGAGGGTAGAAAAGGAGGAGTAAGAGAGAGACGCCAGACTCTGGGCTGTGTCTGAACAGATCAAACTTTATTGCTCTGTATTTGATCGGTTTAATATTCTTAGCTTAGCATGTTTACTACTATTTAATAATAATTGATTGGATTGCATTGATTAAACCAATTAATCATTCCCTATCTGGCTTTTTTAAATATTATTGGCTGATAACTAAGCTTGTATATCAGATATAAGATATCAAGATATCAACAGATATACTGTAAGATTGTATATCAGTATAGTTGCATAGCGTAATTATTCTGTTTTATAATTGTTCATATATATTAATCTCTATATATATATCTATATATATATATATCTATATCTGAACCATAAAACTGTAATATGTATGTATGTGTATGTATAATCTAATTACAGTGGGTACGGAAATATTCAGACCCCCTTAAATTTTCACTCTTTGTTATATTGCAGCCTTTGCTAAAATCATTTAAGTTAATTTATTTTCCTCAATGTACACACACACCATATTGACAGAAAAACACAGGATTGTTGACATTTTTGCAGATTTATTAAACAAGAAAAACTGAAATATCACATGGTCCTAAGTATTCAGACCCGTTGCTCAGTATTTAGTAGAAGAAGAACCCTTTTGATCTAATACAGCCATGAGTCTTTTTGGTAAAGATGCAAACAGTTTTTACAACACCTGGATTTGGGGATCCTCTGCCATTCCTCTTTGCAGATCCTCTCCAGTTCTGTCAGGTTGGATGGTAAACGTTGGTGGACTGCCATTTTTAGGTCTCTCCAGAGATGGTCAGTTGGGTTTATGTCAGGGCTCTGGCTGGGCCATTCAAGAACAGTCACAGAGTGTTTGTGAAGGCACTCCTTTGTTATTTTAGCTGTGTGCTTAGGGTCCTTGTCTTGTTGGAAGGTAAACCTTCGGCCCAGTCCTAAGGTCCTGAGCACTCTTGGAGAAGGTTTTCGTCCAGGATATCCCTGTACTTGGCCGCATTCATCTTTCCCTCGATGCAACCAGTCGTCCTGTCCCTGCAGCTGAAAAACACACCCCACCCGCTGATGCTGCCACCACCCTGCTTCACTTTTGGGACTGTATTGTACAGGTGATGAGCAGTGTCTGGTTTTCTCCACACATATCGCTTAGAATTAATGCCAAAAAGTTCTATCTTGGTCTCATCAGCCCAGAGAATCTTATTTCTCACCATCTTGGAGTCCTTCGGGTGTTCTATGCGGGCTTTCATGTGTCTTGCACGAGGAGAGGCTTCCATCGGGCCACTCTGCCATAAAGCCCCAACTGGTGGAGGGCTGCAGTGATGGTTGACTTTCTACAACATTCTCCCATCTCCCGACTGCATCTCTAAAGCTCAGCCACAGTGATCTTTGGGTACTTCTTTACCTCTCTCACCAAGGCTCTTCTCCCCCGATAGCTCAGTTTTGGCCGGACGGCCAGCTCTAGGAAGTTTTCTGGTCGTCCCAAACGTCTTCCATTTTAAGGATTATGGAGGCCACTGTGCTCTTGGAACCTTAAGTGCAGCAGAAATTTTTTTTTAACCTTGGCCAGATCTGTGCCTTGCTACAATTCTTTCTCTGAGCTCTTCAGGCAGTTCCTTTACCTCATGATTCTCATTTGCTCTGACATGCCCTGTGAGCTGACGGTCCTATATAGACAGGTGTGTGGCTTTCCTAATCAAGTCCAATCAGTATAAGCAAACACAGCTGGACTCAAATGAAGGTGTAGAACCATCTCAAGAAAGATCAGAAGAAATGGACAGCACCTGAATTAAAAATATGAGTGTCACAGCAAAGGGTCTAATACTTAGGCCCATGTGATATTTCATTTTTTCTTTTTTAATATATCTGCAAAAATGTCAATAATTCTGTTTTTTTCTGTCAATATGGTGTGCTGTGTGTTCATTAATGAGGAAAAAAAAATTAACTTAAATTATTTTAGCAAATGTCTGCAATATAACAAAGAGTGAAAAATTTTAAGGGGGTCTGAATACTTTCCGTACCCACTGTATATATATTAGTATTTAGTTTTTACTAACAAACATGTTTTAAACATAAAAGTGGTAGCATATGTATTTTCTAAATTATAAGCTAAAATAAAGCCGCCAATCTGCCATCATTCCTTCTAATGTTAGTGGGCCTCATTTTTCTTTTTTTTTTCTTTTTTTAAGAAAAGAGGGACTACAGTTGTTGTATGGAATTTTTCTACAATGGCGGGTTGATAGAGCCTTAAATTGATTGTGTGTGTGGTGTGTGTGTGTGTGGTTTTTATATATAATAATATATATATATAATATTTTTTTTTTTTTTAGATTTTTTGTTTCATGCTGTCTATTATCAGTACCACTGATGAAGGCATATCAGCTGACCACTATTTTTAATAAATTATTCTTATTTACACAGAAGTAAACAATGACACAGTCAAAGTCATGCAAATTTAAAATGTGTGATGACTCAGCTTTGATTTATCTGATCACCACCCAGTCCGGTTGATTAAGACACACTTAAGCAACATAACATTGCAATAGATGAATGCTCTATCGCTTCACCATCAGCTCCCGCCCTTCGGCTGTGTTTGGCTCACCTCATGTCATCTTTAGCTTTGAGTGGCAGGTTATTACTAATCCAGGTTGGTGGAGCCTCGTCTCTGGAATAAACAGTGTGAGGTTGATTGAGGTCCTCACCTCTCGTGTATGTGTCTTGTCTGCAGGCCTCCATCGCTTCAGCTCCAGCTCGTAGAATGAGTTACTACTTGGATCCAGTTTCCTCTTGTCAGGCTCTTCAGCTGCCTGACTGTCTGGGTGTAATGGTAAGACCTCCACCTTCCACTATAAATCACCTCTGTTTGGCCTGAGCTGCCCACTAGCCATGTGTAAGAAGCAAGTGAACACACAGCCATGGTTGTTGCAGCAAACACAAAACCAGAATCTGTTTGCATGATATTCAGTTTCAGTTTTCCATGCAGGCTTTATGCTCCATCAATGGCATTTGTGGCATAATGTTGTTGTTAATACAAAAATGTATTTCCACTGGTCCCTTCTTTTGGGACAAAGGGCTAATAAAAAGCATACCTTGAATGCATTATACGTCGCTTTGGATAAAAAAAGCATCTGCCAAATGCAGAAATGTAAGGTTTTCTTCAAAAAAAACAAAACTTACACTTTCCATACTTACAATGGAAATGAATGGGGCCAATCCATAAGCATTAAGGGGTTAATTCACCCAAAAATGTACATTTTGGTATAATTTACTCACCCTCATGTTGTTCCAAATCTGTACAAGTTTCTTTCTTCTGCTGAACACAAAAGAAAATACTGCTAGCAGCCATTGACTTCCATGGTATTTTTTTCTCTCCATACTATGGTAGTCAATGGCTGCCAGCTACTCTTTGGTTACCCACATTCTTGAAATGATCTTCTTTTATGTTCAGCAGAAGAAAGACAATTCATAGAAAGACATTCATCTAGATTTGGAACAACTGAGTGAGTAAATGATGATATAATTTAAATTGTTGGGTGAGCTATCCCTTTAAATATAAATTAAATATATTGTATATATAATACTGGCCCTTTACATGTTCGGTTTCAGTTCAATCAAAACATATCCTTTATTTGCCACATTGGAATAATATTCCAGCTCTGTCACCTCTGGTTTCTTGCATCCAGGTGTTTCATATGCATGTGCTATTGTCTGAGCAGATGCAAATGCTGTAGAAAGATGAATATCAATGTGATTTCAGTGGTATTAAATGGATGTGAACCCGGGGGTGACAACAAATCTGCCCCTGAATGCAGAACGTTGTTTGCACACAGAAAGCTGCGTGTGACTCAAGAGCGACAGACTTTTCTCGAAGAGAACATTTAAATAAATGCACAATACAAAGGGTGGGGAAGAATTAGTATGGGATGCTTCAAGGGAAAAACATTTACCTCCTTTTAACCCCCATCCACCCTGTCGAGAGATCAGAAGGGTCAAGGTAGTTTGTTTGGCGCTTGTAAAAAGGGAACATTTTAACAGTCCTGGCGAGGAGTCGGCCGGGGCACATTGGGATTCTGCACAGGTGAGTGCAGAATCAAAGGTGTCTAATAAAGATTCAGGCAGGACATCAGGCATCAGTATGCACAGACAGGGCTGTTAGTCTTTGAGCCGGAAAGGGTCGCATGCTGATCCGCACCCGACCCGGCCTCCTCATGCAGAGACTCACCGTTCTGCTAATCTGCTCAGGTGGCCTCGTGGCTTTTGAAATTGAGACGCTTGTCTCCCACTATGGTCAAAGGCTATGCGGAGGGGGCTTCCCTCCCGGTTCATTAATTTGCATGCGCTGAAGAAGAAAAGGCATTCTCTGATCTCATCTCTCCCCCTGAACATCCCCTCCACCCCTCGCACGCTTGCTCATGAAGACCAGTGAACCTGAGGAAGACACACAGATATTGTCAGTCATTAGCACTACAGACTAAAAGAGGAAGACTGCCTGGTGTTGTTGTTCCTGTTGACATCACACGCTTAATTTTTCTGGAGGGTTGCACAAGAGCATTCTATAAAAATCCACTTCATAATTAAATCCACTCTTCAAAGGCATCCCATTTGCATTCAGGTTGTTTGAATGCAAATGGGACAAACACATTAGTGCATACCTCTAGGATTGGGAACCAGGTCCGTGAACCATTTAAGAAAAATAAATAAAATAATCAGAACATAATCAGTTTGTTTAAGTGAATCAAAAACTTAAAGTGCAACCAGTGTAGTGATTCCAGAATTAATGACGCTTACAGGTAAATAAATACAAAATAAATAACTAAAGCTCAACCAGGTAATCCGAACGACACTCCTTTCTCACATGTGCATTATTTCGCCGGATTTCGCAAAAAATTCTCAGACAGTGATTCCTGCACTACTTTTCAACAGTGCTGGAACAACACTACTGCATCTACAGCATGAAACATACAGAGCAACCAGTGCAGTCCGATTCACGAACAAAACTCATATGAGCCAATTCATTAAATGAAAACAAAACAGCACAACCACTGAGTCCAATTCACGAATAACTTATGAGCCAGTTCCCTTAAACCAGTGCAGATTCCAGAACGAACGACTCTCATTAGCCGGTTCCTGTAAGTGAATCAAAAACTTAATTCGCAAATAGTGTAGTGATTCTAGAATGAACGATGCTTACATTTGTAAGCATTATTTTAAGTGAATGAAAACAAAACAAAACAAAATCCAACACAGTCCAATTTCTGAACAAATGGAATGCCAGTTCCATTTAATGAATAAAAAAAAAAAACATACAATGCAACCAGTGAAGTTCGATTCCCAAACAAATGAATCTTATGAGCCAGTCCTTATGAGTGAATCACAAAAAACATACAACACAACCAGTGCAGTTATATTCCCGAGCAAATGACTCTTATGAGCTGGTTCTTTTAAGTGAATCAAAAAACCCAAAGCACAGATAATGTAGTGATTCCAGAATGAATGACACTTATGAGTCTGTTCTTCTTAGTGAATAAAAAAGTGCAACCAGTGTAGTTCAATTCCCAAACGAATGACTTTTATGACCCTGATTTATTCTTTTGTCAATCAAACACATCACAACATGCATAGCTTTAAATCAGTGTAGTTACTGGTTGTTCAAATCACAACGCCGTTAAAGATGCTCATTCTATTTTATGAGGAGGATTTAATAAATTTAAATACATGAAATATTACCACCTATTTATTTGTTTCAGTGCATTTTATGCATTTGGCAGATGCTTGTTTTAAAAGCGACTTGCATTGTTTTAGAAGATAGGTCTACAGATTTGATTAGTTTAACATAGTTAATGCCAGTTATTAGATTGCACAAAAGTTTGATTTAACACCTTTTACAATAATTATTTTGCATTCATTATCTCATTCAGCAATGGAGTTGCATTTCTTTTTTTCTGGATATTTATGGTTTAAAATATACTAAACGCAGAAGTACTGGAACCGGTAGGGAATCTAAATCATTATGAGGAATCAGAACCAGAATCGTTAAATTCTTTACGATCCCCATCTCTAGTTTCCTCTTTGTACAACCTATTGTGGTACCACTAATTTCCCGCTCATTATCAGATATCCCGGCTCCCTGATTTAACCATGTTAATGGGGGCAGGGGTGGCATTGCACTTTGCATGGGACGGGACCGTTCTGTACCCCATAAATCCTACAGCCGTCCTCCCTACTTCCTCCGTCTCTCCCTCAACCATCATCTATTTCTCTCTCTGCTCTCGACTTCTTGTCTCCACTCCCCATGACTCCAATGACGGACTTTCAGACAGCCTAACCACCATCCCGTCCGAGCCCCCCGCCGATCCTCCAACGAGCACAGCTCTATAAAGCTGCTGCCAGGTCTCGGCTGATAACCACAGTCTTAACTCAACAGCAGGTTTATCAGATGGGCAGTCAGTCAGGCTGTGAACGCCTCCCTGCACGAAGACCAGCCCTGGAGACAGACAGTCGCTCAGATACAGCGGCTTCCATCACCACAGCCGCTCCAGTTCACAACTGTTGTCTGTTGTCATTAAAGAGGAATATAACAGTGGACATACTTTCTCTTTCTTTTTGTCATTACCTTTATCAACCTGCAGGGGCACAGTGTTACAGAGCATCTCTTATGCGTGCAGATTCAGGAATAGTTCTAGCTATGAACTAGACTTATTTTGAAAGTGGACTGGGTCTGTCAAGCTCCACAATTACCAAAAAAAGCACCATGAAAGTATCACAAAAGTGGTGCATATGACTTGTGTGCACAAGTCATATGCACCACTTTTGTGATACTTTCATGGTGCTGTTTTGGTAATTTTGTCCAGAAGATAGTCCAAATCCTCTGAAGCTGTATGTTAGCTTTGTGTGAAGAACGTGGTTATTCATGGAAAATCTTGACAGTCAGTTCATGAAAAGTAGCTGAACGAGTCACTCTTTGAAGGCTTTTTTTTATCAAAATGATTCATTAAGAATTGAGTTCAGCTCAATTAATGATCCAGTCACTGCATTTAAAAGGACGGGATTATTAATGGATATGTCTTAAATTTCGGTCTGTTGGCTTTAGAAGATTCGCAATATAGTGCAATAAGTCATATAGACTATGATATTTTGTGATTTGACTTTTATGGTGCTTTTGTGTCCTTTATGAAGCTTTTAAAGAAATGGGGTAATTTGTAAGCATAAAAACATGCATGTTCAAAAAATAAGCCACAAGGACTTAACTGTTTTGTTTATTTTTTTTGGTATAACGGTTATATGTTAATAGAAGTGTAAGAGTTTTTTGTTCATTCAATTGTAGCCCAACGTGAATACTGACAACTAAAGTATTAATTTTAAATGTTTTACGTTCCAATAACAACTTTTTTTGAAATAGATGTAGGGTTTTTATAAAAAATATCATTTAAATAAAAATATAAATAAAAATATTCCAAAAACAAACATTTAATTTACTTTATTATTTATATGCATTTATTTAGTTCGTGAAATCTGTTGATTTTAGTTCACACAATGGTCAGGTCGCTCTGCACTTAAAGGAACATGATTATTAGGAACTGTCTATATTTTAGACTGGATAAATTCACAGAAAAATCTACGCGTGGCTGTAAAACAATTTGGCAAATAGGCAATAAAGTCACACCAGGACTATTATTGGTTCTGTTGTTGCTTTTATGTTGCTTGGGTGTCATCTGAAGCTTTTAAACTCCAGCTCCAATTATTGTGGCTGCATGAATTGAGAAAACAAAAAAAAGTGTAGAGGTGAAAAACCAATTTCCACTCCGGACATTAACATTTCACAATATTTACGCCCAAAAACAGAAAAAGGTAACAGTGGAATTAAAATAGAAACCTTTGAAAGTAGAAAGGAGGTACAGATATTGTAAAATCATTATTCCAAATAATCCTGTTTTCATTAAAACTCTTCAAAATCGTGTACTGTATGGATGGAAAACTAAGAAAGTGTAAGAAATAAAATATTAATATGGTTCTTCATTGTATTTTTGGGAATTAATAACTGATTTATGGTTTAAGTTTAATGGTTGTTTTTGCTAAAACCAACGCATTGTAGTACAAATATGAGCTGTTTATTTTGACTTACTAAAATGTTCTTTAAAAATGACTGGACTCCATGTTGTCCCTTTAACTGTACAGCAAGTTACAGTACATTTATCTTTCAAAAAAGCAGGAAGATGCTCTAAATGACCTCCAGCCGTGGCACCTGTGCATGCCAAATTATTATTTGCACCGCAACCAGCCATGCTCAACAATTTGGTCTTGATAAATCATATCAAAGAAAGCTTGCATTTCTAAATGAAAGGAACCTCTCTCTACTCTCTCTCTCTCTCTCTCTCTCTTCTGCTCTCTCTCTCTCTTTCTTCTCTGTCTCCATACCTATAACTATATCTCTCTCTCTTTGTTTTGCAGAGAACATTTCAGACAGATAAATCTAGAGCAGACACATGCACTTGCCCTGCATTAATGCTGATTTATTCACCACAAAGATGCTTTAGATATGCTGATACCAGTTAACCTGCTCCTGTACCCAGCAGTGAACATCACAACATCAATCAAAAACCCTGTTGAAAATGGGACATCATTTTTGAGTCATGTGTGTGACTGTAGATTGCATATCAGCTTGCTAAAACAGAGCGAACAAGAGTGCATAATAATAAAATGAATAATCTCCTCCAAATTTAAGGTCCATTATGATTTGGTCTCAAAACCCGCATTGTTTCACCAATCTTAAACATTCTATTCAAGAAGTTCCCCGAGACTGTCAACAAGCCGAGGACAATGCCAGTTTACTGTACACACACAAACTTCTACACAATTACATGTGATGGCACGTGCTTTTGGCTAGAGGAAGTTGATTTGCCTATTTCAATGGAACTTTATCTGTCACAAATATTTTTTATAAGAGGTATTTTCCCTCAGAATGAGGCTCAGAGGCCGTTCTCAGAAAACGTCCCGCAGATGAAGGACTGTTTGTGGATCTGTTGGCCTCTTAGACGCAGATCGCAGTGATTGAGTGGCTAATGCTTCTGTGCGTTTACCGGCTCTTATTTTTCAGGCTATTAAAATGCAAGAATTGATCCTTCATCAGATTTCTTTCTGTAAAACATATTCAACCCATGACCTCTGATTGAAAAGTATTGATTGATTTTTTTGATGAGATAAAAGAGTTTATGAAACCTATGAAAACATACAAAATGTTAGAAATGTGTGTTTTTTTTTTTTTAGTATAGATTGTAAAATGAATATGTCACAATTTGCAAAGAGCCTGTTAGTGAAGAACTAAAATATGACTATTTTGGTGCTAGACTTTACTAACATTATAAGAAATCTTCATGCAAATTAAAAACCAAAAATGACCCTGTTGAGGAACTAGTTGACTCAGCAAAGTTCTCTGCTAGTGTCTCTTTATTTGATTTGATTTTTTTCACTGTCTGATTTCCCCTTCTCCTGGCCTGATGTCAGAGTCCCACCGAGATCAAAAGAATAAAAATGCTTCTCAAGCACTTTGCTTCAACAGAAACTCGAGCTGCCTCGGGCCACACAGGGAATTTTATATGTAAAATCATTGCCGTTCACCGGTGGTAAGCAGTTATGAATGAAAGACAAAAGACCTTTGACAAAAAAAGGGTTTAGATATTCTGTGTTTAAGGTGATCTGCAAATAATTTAATCGTCTTTGAGGCTTTCCCAAGTAAAACCAACATCCCAGCTCTAGCTTCAGTAGTTTGTGTTGTGTGTGTTTCTGTAGAGGTCGAGTGGTGGCATGGCAGTGACTGTGGTTCCTCACATGAAGCTCTGCTGTGTGGGTCACCCACAAAACCAGAGCCACACAGACCCCGTACGCCAGCCATCATCACACTGCAGGGGTGGCCACAAAGGACCAGAGCTCAGCCCCAAAGGTCAGACGGGGGCAGATTGCACTGTGTGTGTGTGTGTTGTGTGTGTGTGGTGGGGCGCTGGGAAGAGTGTCGAGGGATATAAACCAATTGAAGGGCCAAGTTTTCTTTCATGGATATAGTCGGATATTTAAATAAATAAATAAATGTTTGCAACCAATCATCACTGAACATGATTTTTATCGGTTGTCCAGTATTGTACCTTTCTTAGAAAAGCAAATAAGAAAATAAAACAAGATAGATAAATCTAAAACTATTTAATTAACAAACAAACAAACAACGACAACAATAACAATAATATAACAATTCATTCCAAACTTACTACTACATATAAGGCCCAAAGTTATTCTTACTGTATATGTTTCTGAAATTATAAAGGCATTCAAAAACATAAACATAAAACACACATAACACATTTTTAAAATACAATTAATAACAAAAAAAAATAAAACATGAATTTTATATTAATTGTGTGTGTGCATGTGTGTGGTGGTGTGCGCGAGTGCCCGCAGTTGGTTATAGAAAATAAATTCACCTCCTGCTTAAAAAATAAATCACAGTTGTGCTTTGCGGCCCCATGGAAATAAGACGGTTACTCGGTGCAACTTTATAGCATCCAACAGTGAAAGGATGAAACAAAACACCCAACATGTCTAAAAAAAAAAAAAAAACAGATTCACTGAGTTGGAAAAAGGACCAGCCCCTTGTGTCAGTATTTTGCTGAACCACCCTTTTGCTTATTTCAGGCAGAGAGGTATGTTGGGATTTGTCTCTAACTAAATTTGGAACATCTAGACGTTGCAAAAATTTGCCCCACTCCTTCTTTGTAGAACTGCTTTCAGTTCATTTTTTAAAGAGGAATGGTGAGTGTTGGGGAATTTGCGTTCTTCAAGTCATTCCACAGATTCAGTGGGGTTTAAGTTTGAGCCTTGAACGGGGTCATGCAAGGACATTCCACCTTTTCTCTTTCAACACTGTTGTTCCGTTTTGCTGTGTGCTGTGGGTCAATGTCAATGGTGGGAACACTTCTGGGCAGGGGCCAGGGCAGATTTTCATGAAGAAGGGAAGTTGGATGGTATTTGCCCCACCATTTCCTTCTATCCTGACGATGCTCCAGCCGCTGCAGAGGGCAGAAACACCCCATTAACAGGTTTCACAGCCCACCATGCTTTACTGGGGGATGCTGTTAATGTGGTTTGTGGTGAGGCAAAAATAATTCAAAATTTTATTCTTCTGCCAGAATCTTAAGGGTGTTGGCAAAGCTCAGTCTGACTGCAATGTGCTTTCTTGAGGGAGTGACTTTTTCTCACAAATCCTCCTATACAGGGCCACCATTATGGAGAATTTGGTGGATATGCTCTTCGTTTTACCAAATACCTTCACGTCTTAATAATATACTCACTGTGCTTCTAGCATTGATAAAGCCTTGAAATGTTTTTGTCTCCTCTCCTGACTGTGCCTTCCTGTCCAACAAACTTTCGCTGGAGATCTTCTAACGTGCCTGCCACTTCATAGTTTGATTGTTTGCTTCTGTGCACTACCAAGTGCTGACATTGCTCCGGAACAGGCTCCTTTCCGCGAGCTAATAAAAGAACCCACAGCGATCCAGGGCGAAAGTCACATGGCTTTGGTAGTATGCCATTGAGACGAAGGTGATTAGTACACAGGATTGAGTTTACAAGTCATTTAAGGATGGGGGTGATCCTTTTCCCAACTCTATCTTTCACTTGGATGTTATAAGTTGCACTGAACAAATACATCTGGATAAAACAAAAACTATGTCTGTCTTCATTTCAGACTGCAAAGCAACAAAATTTGATTATTTTTAAAGGGGGTGATTCTTTTCTATACACACTGTATTATATATAATAGAGGAGAGAGAGCCATCAAATGGATTATTATTATTTTTATTACTATTATTTATTGTTGTTTTATCTAATTTTGTTTTGCACAACTCATAGGTTCATATATATTTTTTTTATGTATTATTTAGCTTCGCTACTTATAAAAATTACTCTCCTTTCCCTCTTACTTTTTAACCTCTCCCCTTCATCCTGGTACGTATCGCCCATTTCATTGTCCAATCAATTCCTGATCACTAAAATCATTCAATCCAACACTTTATCGCATTACAAATTTTGTTTCACTCTGAAATGTCATATTTGAGACGTAAAACGGGTTGCGGGCAGAAAAAAAACGCATGACTCAGAATGAGGTCAATATACTCTTGACACAATGTAAAGTTGAGGCCTGCTTGGTGTAAAACAGATCTTCGTGTGTGTGTGTGTGTACATGTTTATGAGGACACAAATTTGTAAAAAGCATTGGGTAGGAATAGGGATTCACCACGAGGAAGGTGATTATGAGGGACATTTTCAGGGGTCCCGTTAATTCAAAAGCTGATAAATATTAAGCATGAGTTTTTAGAAAATCTTATAAAAAATGCGAACAGGATCCGTGAGGGGTAGGTTAGGGGTTTCAGGGTTGGTGTAGGGCAATAGCAGAATAGAAAAATATGGGTTTGTACAGTATTGAAAAACCCCATTTACGCCTTATGGAGCAGTCCAATATAAAAAACATAAAAAACAACCTGTGTGTGTGTCGTGTGTGGTGTGTGTGTGTGTGTTGTGAGAGACGAGACTGTGAAACGGGACATTGTGCGCAAACACACACGCTCAGAACTTGAAGGAGGAAGAAAATGCGAGGCATCTGGTGAAAGAGCATCTCTTTGGGGTCAAATGTTCCCGCGTCCCCCAGAGAAACAAATGTTTTTCTTTGCAATACTCAGTGTATGTGTGTTTTTATGTGTGAGTGGATAGAGGAGGTGACTGCATCTCTGGATTTTCTGGTTCCCGGGACAGTTTTTTAAAATGGTTTTATTAGAATGAGGAAACATTGTCCTCCCCGTGTTGACACAGCTCCCCTGCTTTTCAAAAGGAAGGAAACTGCGGGGAACATGCGCCATCTGTACGTACATGTTGGTGTGGGATGGATCCAGCCGTGGCACCGCCTATGCTTGACAAGCCCCAAAACGGGAAACAAAGGCCCACCAGGGTAAAAGGGGGCACAGAGGGCGCAAGGTGTCAGCAGCGGCCGTCCTTTCCACACAGCCTCAGGGGGGACCCTCGGGGTAGCGCGCGGGGGATCAGGACCGGGTAGGGTTTGAATGGTATTTGCTGAGGTTTGTTGGGCTGGAAGCCACTCACTGGAAAAAAGCCTCCAGCTCGGCCTGAGACGGTGCACCATCGTAAACAATGTCAACTGGGAAAAAAACAAAACGTACTCTGAAACGTTTTCCTTGGAGGTGATGCTGTGCGGGCCGAGCGCTGTGAAAACGCTATGATGTTTGGGGTTTTATTTTAATCAGGGCTGTTGTGTAAGAGATTTTAGAGGGCCGGCCGAATCCAAAAGACGCTTTAGCATGGTTGAGGCCACAGTTTAGTCAGCCTAAAGCGAACGAGCGCGGGCCCTGTGTGAGGTACACGTAAACCTCAAAACACCACTCTGACAAAATACTGTCATCCAAGCCAGCGTGCAAAAAAAAAAACCGTTGGAACTGCTACAGCTGTTAGTCCAGAATGAAGACGGGGCCACCCTACTGTCACCCAGAAATATTGTTGGCAGCAGTTAGAATGACTTTACCTTATACTTGATCTGAAGTATCAAGGTCAGTTGGAACACTTTTGTGGACTATTTGCCAAAATATATTTAATACACCAAGTTTTAATAGAAATTATGTTAAAGTATATTTTAGTTTATTATAAATGCTTGTCAGTACATTTAGCAGTAACTTTAACAATATTTCAAAGACAATAGAAGTAATCATGAAAACTATATTAAGGTCATATTAAGTGGGCAAAAAAAGTGGTTTAATTAAAATTTAGGGCTAAAACACCTTTTAATTAATTGTATGCCAATTCGTGTCCAAAAAAAAAGTGTATACTTTTTTTTTTCACATTGGAAATTTAGCCATTCAGTTTGTCATTTGCAATACACATTTTGTGACCTTAATGCAACATATATTTAAATAAATTACCTAAAAGTTTGGCATTAAAAGAATATTTAGTATATCATAAATGCTGGGCCAGTCATTGCAAAGTAAACTTAAAAAACCATATTTTTCAAAGACAATAGAAGCAATTATGACACTAAATAAAGAAGCACTCAAGTCCTACTAAAGTGGGTCAAAAAAAAAGATCATGCAACTGCATTTAATATACATTTAAACTGATGCATTTTAATTTATTTGGAAATAACATTCAATTAAGTTTCTGGAAACAGGCAAAAGTCTCCCAATTTATTTGAATTCACAACATACTGTTTTTAAAAGAGTTTACTTCTTTTTCACAATGGAAATTAGTCATCAGTTTGTGGTTTTAATACACGTTTTGTTGACCCAGTCACAGCCTTGCCATACTAAACTGCATTTGAAAACTGAATTAAATTCAAGCGATATCTGTAATTTGCCTGCCCATTGCTTTTTACACATCATTTGCATGATGTTTAGCATTTTGCAACTTTCTGACACTCTCACTTGCTTTACGATCCACTGTCAATCCCACGATCCATCACATAATTTGCTGATTAACTCCCACAGAGAACGAATGCGAACCGCCCACTCACACTCCGCTGTGGTCATGCACGTTTATTACTAATTTGGTGCATGACTTTATGATGTTAAGCGTTACCTCAGAACTGACAGACTCTGTTTTTCGGTTCGGGATTACGTCTGTTTTTCCGTCCTTTTCACAACAGCAAAATCTTTCGGAAAGGTGTGACCAAATGTAGTTCCTAATGTAATTTCCCAATTTTTTTGACTTCATGATTTGGCTTTCCAGATGTCATTTTTTCCTCTGTCCTTTTTTTAGTACTCTTCGATCACGTGCAAAAGCTTATGATATTTAACTAACCAGTGCCATTATTGCTGCAAATGAAGGTGGAATTTATTCCATGACGGTTAGAACAGCAGGCCGGCCTTTGGTTTCCAGGTGTGCCATGAAACATGCCGCGTGACACACCATAACACACATAGACATGCACAGACGCCCACATGTTTTCAGACAGCTTCAGCGGAGCTGTACGAGTCCTGCATCTGTAGGCGCAGGTGCAGGCAGTTAAACCAGAGACAGGCTGTAAACGGCTTTTGCGTACTACACATATGGGACCTGTATGTGGAGAGGGAAAGCTTGTGTCAGTTTTCTGTGACATGTCACACACTGTTGCTCCTCAAGTCCATCAAGAAGTAATTATTTGTCTGTACTATTTCACAAAGAACATGCACTGGTAGACTATACTTTTCTATTTAGCATGCATGCAATCATGTAACAAATCTACTTGTCTACAGTCCAGATGTGAATGCTGCTTATCACATGCTTTCCAAAGAAAAAACATGCAACCATTATGCAATAAGGAGACCTTTATCTGCATAAAACTCTGGGAAAATCTAGAGATTTAACAATGATAAAATGCTTTAAACTGCGCAGAGTAGGCCAACTATACTCTTATCATTATCGGCCCTTGTGAAAAAGAACCATGCTGAATTGTATTAAATGTGCTTTGTAGTGTACTTTGTGTACATAATATATATATAATATATATCTATTATTTTTTTTTTTTATAAAAGCCCACTTAAAGATAGTTGTCACCTAAAAGAAAATGTGCTCTTAATTTACCCAGCCTCAGGCCATCAAAGATGTGGCTTTTTTCTTCAGTAGAATAGTAAAGATTTTTTTTAGCTGAAACTGTTCTTGATGATTCATAAAATGCAAGTCCACAGCTACTGTCATTATGAGAGTAAAAAAAAAAGCATACAGACAACACCAAATTAACATATTGAGGTCTTATGAAGCGAAACAATCAGTCTGTGCAAGAAACTGAACATTATTTACAACATTATTTCTTATAATCCATCAAGAACCATGGTTTCAGCTAAAAATCTCCTTTACTGTTCTACTGAAAAAAAAAGCAAACAACAGCAGCAAATTTTCATTTTTGGCTGAACTATCCCTTTAAGTGCACTTGAAGAAAAATACACTTTCATTGCTTCTTAACACACTTTTAAAAAGTGCACTTTGTAATAATGTCATATTAAGTTTTACTTAAAGTACATTATAAATTATTTGTTTTTAATGATCTTTCATTGTGCTTTAAAGAAGTATGCTTGTTTTGATGTGTTGGATAACAAACCAAAGCACATGTGAAGTCCTTGATTATAATTTTTACTTGATAATACCATGTTTATTAAAATGTTATTTTACTAATTCATTTAGATTATGCTGAGCTAGTATGCCGAGCAGAAATGTAGCTAAAAACTGCAAAACGTAACAAAAAAAAAAGAATGAGGAATGTTTCATTTCACAAACTATAGCTTCGGACTGAATTATTCTGTTTCATTCATTTATAATAGGGTGACCACACGTCTTCTTTTTCCTGGATATATGGCCGGGATTTCTGAATTGTCTAAATCATCCAGGCTTTGGCTTTGTTTCCTTTTATTGTCATACTTGCTGAAGGTAAAGACTGATGCTACGTTTACACAATGACGATGTAGTCAAAAACAGAAACGTTTTTCCCTTGCGTTTTTAAAAAAATTCACGTATACACGACAACGTTTTCAAAACGATTCGCATTTACACATATCCACGAAAATGGCCAAAAATGCTGTATTACATATGCATGGCCAGTAGTTGGCGCTGTCACCTTGTTAGTAAACAGTACCTGTTGCCGTGTGATTATGATGCGTCTCCGCTGTTGGTTGTAATATAGGTGAAGTAAATCCACACTTTGCTGAAGAAGCGTTAGCAAACTCTTAAGCAGTAACAACAGTACCATGTACTCCGCCATTGTTGTGTATGTTTGTTCGAGCTTTCCTTTAAAATCGACACATACTGCGCATGTCTACATACCTAACACGTACTACGTCATGACGTCACCGTTTTGAAAGATACCTGTTTTGGGTGTTTACACGGAAACGACAACGGTGCCGTTTTCCAAAATATGCGTTTTCAGTCCCCAAAACGCCTTGTCGTGTAAACGAACAGGCAAAACGCATAAAATGTTTCCAGTTTTTGGATGAAAACGTTGTTGTGTAAACGACCTGAGAAGTACTTTGACCATTAACCAGTGATGGGGGCAGGGGTAATGCATTACAAGTAGCCTGAGTTATGTAATCAAATTACTTTTTTTTCAAGTAACTTGTAAAGTAACACATTACTTTTAAATTTTCAAGAGAATATGAGTAACTTTTTCAAATAAGTAACGCAAGTTACTTTGTTTTCCATTTATTAACTAACAGATTTGCTGTCCCCAAGTTGAGAGAAACTGGGAGTAAGTGCAGAGGCAGAGGCTTAGTAATGCACTTTGGTGTGAAGGCCGCTTACAGTTCCCAAATATATTTTATGTTTTTATTTTTTTTATTATATTTTATTTTTTAATAAAATTGATTGAGTTATAATCAAGCCCAGCTGAGGTGACAAAAAGTAACACAAAAGTAACTAAATGCATTGCGTTCCATAAACAGTCACTAAGTAACACATTTTTTATGAAATCATGCAATATTGTAATGCTTTGCTTTTAAAAGTAACTTTCCCCAACACTGCCAATAGCATGCAGACCTTCTACATAATCACCCAATCGTGGTGAGAAGGCAGGATCTGCTGAGAACAGTCAAAGCAATGCAAATATGTGAACATGTTATGCAGTCCATATAACGTATGGACTGCAGAGAATACGTCAATAGGAAAACAAAGCAAAAACCTGGACATTTTAGGCAATTTAGAAATCCTGGCCAGGACATTGTCCGGGAAGAAGAGGATGAATGGTCACCCTATTTTATAATATTGTTTAAAAATGTTACTTTTCTGCACTTCTCTTATTCACCAGACTTCATTGCTCAAATTACACATGTACAGAGAGTCCAGTGACACAAATGCACGCACACACATAAACACATAAATACATGTTCACATAGCTCCATTCATTAAAATTACACAAGCACTGTAAACTCCCACATCGCTCCACACACACACAGACACACACACACACTTGGGCCACACTGACAGCTGTGTTATGCAGCTCTGGCACCGCTGGCTTGCATTTTACGTGATTTGACAACTGGACAGTTGAATTAAGGAGAAACTGCAAAGCTGATATTGAGAAGTGTGTGTAAGATGTTTTGTGGAAGCACCTTCCAGTGTGTGTGTATGTGTGTGTGTGTTTGGAGGAGAGTGCTGTCTCTGATGAGGGGCACGTCCTCTCGGGCCAAGGCCCATTTTTTCTGGGTTAAAATAAACAGACGACTGGCGGGGGTCTGGGGGTTATGGGAAAGGAGGAAACAGTGATGCTAATCAGTCCTGCACACACTTCCCCCAACTGTGACTGAGTGAGTGAGTGAGTGTGAGAGAGAGAGAGAGAGAGAGAGAGAGAGGAGAGAGAGAGAGAGCGAGAGAGAGAGCGTTTTTAGCTGTAAGTGTGCATGAGTGAAAGTTTAGGACTATAGCTCCACTTAGCAAGGTCAAGTGTCGAAACTAACTTCAGTTCCTCTCCAGATAATTTTATTTCTTCATTATGGTTTTCGCAATGGCAATCCATGTAACATCATACCACAAAATCAAATGTATAGGCAACAATTACACAAGCTGAACAATTTAGAATTTGCAGAGTTAAAGGGATAGTTCACACAAACATGAACATCTGTGGAACATAAAGGATCTTAATGTAAAGCAAAATGTTTACATTTATGTCTTGAAAATACAAAAAGCACCATAAAAGTATCAGGAAAGTGGTCCGTGCAAGTTGAGTGCTGTAAAAGTGCACTTAATTGTACTGAATGTGTATTTGTAGTGTGTGTGTGTGTGTGTGTGTGTGTGTGTTACATGGAGATAATATAATATCAATGGCATGAGACACTTTCATGACTATGTTTCATAACACACTTAAGTACGCTTTTGAAAAGTACACTTACTAACAATGTCAAAGTAAAGGTTTTAAATACATTTTAAATAATCATGTTTTAAAGAAGTACACTTATGTTTATGAGTTGACTAACACAGAAATTATATTAAAATATATTTTAGTTTATCATACTGTAAATGTTTGTCAGTACATTCAGCAGTAACTGTAATCATATTTCAAAGACAAAATATGTAATTATGACATTACATATAAAGCTTTACTGAAGTCCTATAAGTGAGTCACAAAACACACTTTTAAGTTCATCTAATTTCATTTAAATATATATTCAAACTATAATGCATTTTAATTTAATTGTAAATAACAAGCAGTTAAGCGTCTGAAAACATTTGATTCAGTTCACACTTAAGTATTTTATTTTAAAGTATTTTTTGTAATACCCTTTTTTTTATAAAAGTATGATCATTCTTTTTCATAAAGGCTTATGAAATCTAGCGTGGGGCATTTTTAACTGCGTGGGGCATTTTAACTTTCACTTTATTCGCATGGAAAAGAGCAGCTCAGATATTCTGCCGAATATCTCATTTTGTGTTGCACAGAAGCAAGAAAGTCATACAGATTTGGAATACTGGGTCATTAAAAAAAGACAGGATATGTAATGCACATAGCCCATAGCATTCCTGCAGTATATGATGGATTGAATAAGCCAGCAGCCTCTGACCTGTCAGATCAATGGACTGAGGAGCGCCAGTGCCGTGAACCTGTTGTGTTGTTGTGTGTGTGTGTGTGTTTGTGTTGTGTGTGTAAAAGACGGAATGAATGGGGGGCAAGATCCTAGAGAGGGGATGAGGAGAAGGGGAGAAATGGAGGGATGTAATTTAATTTGCCACACAATGGGGTGAATAGCAGGCACGTGGTGGAGCTAATGGAGGAGAGAGATGTCCTTTTTAGCAGTACTAAATGATAAGAAAGAGCTTTGCCTTTGTTCAAGCAGTCCCCCTCCCCGCCTTTTTGGGACACATCGTAAACCCCCTTCTTCTGTCCAGGTTCCTCCTTACTATTCACCAAACACACTACACACCACACACGTACACACGCACACACCGACACATCGAACACATGCACTACACACACACACACACACACGTGCACACACACACACGCACACACACAATCACACACACACACACTCACACACACAGACACAAGTGTATCTGCTAGCTACATTTTCATGTGTGTGTGTTGATGTGTGAATGTCACATTGTTTCATGATCAGGGTCACTGTGAGAAAGTAATAATCCCTCAGTGTAACCTTTTTTATTTTGCTGAAATGTGTTAGCTGGTACTTTGTTTGACCATTATAAAGGATGACAGTTTCATATTGGTTATTGGCTAGTATTAGAGTTGTTTGGTTTTGTTTTGTTTGGCTTGTTTTGTATTGCTATTTGTGTTTTACTATTCGAAGAAGTTATATTTTATCTAATGGTCACTTAAAGTAAATCTTCAAAAACATTAAATATTCAAGAATCTTTAGCGAATGTATCATTTTAAAATTACATGATATTGTAAGAAAAACAATATTATTTGTAATTTTAAAATGATACATTTTTGTATTTTATTATATATTATTATATATAATATATCTATATATAAATAATATATATATTATAATAAATATATAAATTTTATTATAATTTCTTTTATTTTGATTTCATTTATCACAATTTAGTTTATTTTATAGATATATGTACATACTATTTATCTTGAATTATTATTATTATTATTATTATAAGTGTTACATAATGTGAAACTGTTTCTGCAGTAGCGCCAGACTTATCATTCATTTGTTAAGCATAATGATTTTTGACTTGTGCCCATCGTTTTTTCTTTTTACATTTTCAAATACATACATACATATATAAACCATAATACTATGACCTGTATGAATGACTCATGACGTTTTTGCCCACTCCCAGTATAAATGCTATTTCATGTCATGCATAAGCTCTTCCTGTTAGCACCCGTGGCTTGATTCTTGATGGAAGCCATTATACAGTTGTTGCACTGCTCAGCTCTTCCCCAGCCTGATCTGATACCTCATAACCGTCGAAACCATGACTACAGCACGGTGGCGATCAGAGAAGCAGTGTCTGCGTCCGGGGTCTTCCTCCAGCGTCTGACTTCAGCATAATCAACTCCTTAACACAACCTGATTCCCCTCCTCAGGGTAAATTCCCATGCAACTATGAACAGTTCTGAGGCAAAGCATATGCTTCCAGTAAGTGTGACGGGCCAAAGAGCGAGAGGCGTGTTTTTCCTTCGCTGTATCCTGGAGACTGCTTGTTTTGGGGAGTCAACAACTTCTGATGTTGCTTGAGACCCAAGTTGGAGAATGAATGAATTTTGGTTTTATGAATCAAAACCAAGACTCCCCCGTGTTCATGCAGAATTTCTTATAATTCCAGAAGCGTTGGCTACCTAGAAGAGGTTTCTGAGAAATCCTGTTACCCAACAGTTAGCTGGTATTGGAGTACCTAACCGAGACTTCGCTGGTTTGTACACAACAATTTTCCATCTTATAATACAGCGGCCTACAAGACATGGGAAGACATGAAGAAACATGGGAGCATTAATCCACAACGGTTAATATAAGAATATACAAACCGCTGAAGGAGGTGTTTGGCTGTTGGCCAGTCGGTCATGCTACAACCGAAACCTTCATGGATCAAATACCCAACGTTTGAATAATTACGATTTTTAAATGTTTTTGAACCAAGTCTCTTCGGCTCACCAATGCTGCATTTATTTGATTAAAATGCATTAAAGTCAGTAATATTGTGAAACATTATTACAATTTCAAATAACTGGTTTCTAATTTTAACAGAGCCATTTTCATCCAGTCACACGTTACAACTGAGTCAAAACAGATTATGAAACTGGCAACAAAGCTGTGACAGTCTGCAGGTCAGACGTAGACATCCTTTCTTAAAAGGAGAAAAAGGGCCACTCAGCAACCTCTGGCTCTGATATTAGTCAGCAACCCCATTAGTCTTAATGGTCGCCTCTGGGCACAAGGGAGCCTGGTCTATCCTTTTAAAAGTACATATAAGGAGCTCATTAAGACTTAAAACAAAGCGGAGCAGTGAGAGGGGGTCGAGCGAACGAGTGAATGAGTGAGTGACTGACTGACAGAAGGGGGAGAAGTGAGAGATCTCCTCCTTCCATTAAGATCCCTTCCCCCTTCCAGCTCTCATTGACGGGTTCCTGTGACCACAGAAGCCCCATAAAGGCTCAGCCATTTCCATAATCGCTCATATCTGTCGGATGAAACACTATCCAGACAGCTTAATGGACACTCTGAAGAATCCCTGTTTAAAAATCCATAGCTAATCAATAACACTGGCTCCCCGGCCTCTCAGCACCGCTCGCAGATGTGCGCTGCCATACTCGCAGCCTAGTATTGACCCGGCTAATAGGGTTATTCCGAATCCAGAGACCTGAGCTGGTCACATTTCTTACCTCAGCTTTCCATCAGCGAAGCTCTTTGTGGAAAATCCAGGAGGTCAGAATTAGTTTTACGGAAACTCACGAATCCGCGATGACGTAGCTAAGTGTTCTAGGCAGCCGTTCCCACAGTTGTCAAAACTGTTGGGCTCCACTTAGGAAACGAGCTGATCAGCACATGAAAATTGCAAAGGCAAACTGTTACCATGGCAACTAATTAAGTTAACGCAGTCGCAGGCCCTCATCCCTCTGCCTCCATTCACCTCCTTTTAGACGCAAGTCAATCTTTGCTCAAATCCATAAGTAGGGTGATTTGATTTATAAAATTGAATTTGAGCTGTTCACAACTGAGTCAAAACCAACCATAGATTCGTTGACATTTGAGCTGTTTTCATGCAAATAAAGTGGAATTTTTTTAAAACACTAATAATAACCGAGTAGCAAATCAGCATATTAGACTGATTCTGAAGGATCATGTGACACTGAAGACTGGAGTAATGATGCTGAAAATACAGCTTTGATCACAGGAATAAATTGCATTTTAACTGATATATTCAAGTAGAAAACGGTTATTTTAAAGGGGTCATATGATGCTATTTCCAAGTTTTCCTTTCTCTTTGGAGTGTTACAAGCTGTTCGTGAATAGATACGATTCCTAAAGTTGCAAAGACTAAAGGCTCAAACCCAAAGAGATATTCTTTATAAAAGTTAAAGGGGTCATATGATGTTGCTTAAAAGAACATTATTTTGTGTATTTGTTGTAATGAGATGTGTTTATGCGGTTTAAAGTTAAAAAAACATTATTTTCCACATACTGTACATTTTTGTTTCTCCTCTATGCCCCGCCTTTCGAAACGTGTCGATTTTTTACAAAGCTCATCGTTCTGAAAGCGAGGTGTGCTCTGATTGCCAGCTATCCAGTGCGTTGTGACTGGCCGAATACCTCAAGCGTGTGACGGAAATATTACGCCCCTACCATACTGTGATGCCATGTTCGGCCGGAGCAACAATTCAAAAACATAAAAACCCATTACAAACTAGGCATTTTTTTTGCATCCAGTGGGGACATAATTACGTTTTATAATGACTTATACGGTCTTTTTATGCATTGCGTTGCATCGCGCCGCGTACACATAAAGCCATGTCTGCATTTGTGATTGGAGAAATGACGAACAACAAGCGCTACTCTACGCTGCTCAGAACTCGCATTTGAATCATCAGTGGCATATTTTTTTAAATATGAAAACGTACTTACAGACTGAGTCGGAACTGCTGGCATTGTAGTCTACTCTACCAGTATCCGTAAACAGTCCTCCATAAAATGTGCTGCAAGCACACCAATTCAATTATATATATAGTATATATATATAATAATTAATACAACTTAACCGCTGATTTCTAGTCTTGTCCTCTTTTGAAAGACCAAACAAAATAGTTTCGCTTTCACAAAGAAACACACAGCGGGCTAGAGTGAGCGGAGGCCACGGCCTAGAGTGAGCGGAGGCGTTCGGGCCTTGAGAACTCACGGCCAGCGGATTCAATGGTCGGTGGGCTTGCGGCAACCACATGTGACGACCCCGGGCTGGACTCCGCTTCGGACACGGTAAAAGCTGATCCGGCGATCCACAGCGCGAAGTTGATTTATTTCCTCCGCGACCAGCACGGATCAGCTCCAGGCAAGACAAAGCGGATATCGTCCTCTTTTGAAAGACCAAACAAAGTCGTTTCGCTTTCACAACGAAGCACACAGCGCCTTCACTACATGGTGGTGGCGGCAGCAACAATACTACAGCAGAATAAAAGTTACGCCTTCTTTCTTTGCGTGACATTTGGGCGGCGTTATTCAAATCTTCCCACATCGTGAAGTAGACATGTGGGGGCGTGTTAGAACAAGCTGTTTTAGGTAGGCATGGTTGACTCCTTAACTTTTATAAAGAATATCTCTTTGGATTTGAGACTTTAGTCTTTGCACTAATCTTTTTTTATGCACCAAGAGCTTGTAACACTCCAGAGAGAAAGGACAAATTGAAATCACATCATATGACACCTTTAAGCCTCGTCCACGCCCCTCCTAAAAAGCCGCATTCAAACACTCCCCCACATGTCTGCGTCCTGTGTTGAAGATTTGAATCTACCCGCCAAATGTTCCCGCAAAGAAAAGGCGTAACTTCTTTATTGTTGCTGCCACCAGCGGCGGCACCCGCCATGTCGTGAAGACGCTGTGCATTTCGTTGCGAAAGTGAAAATACTTAGTTTGGCCTTCCAAAAATGGACACAAACTAGAAATCAGTGCTTAAGTTGTATTACAACACTGTTCCAAAACAGTTCAAACCAAATATTCAGATATGTGCAGTGCATTTTATAGAGGACTGTTTACTGATCCTGGTAGAGTAGTGTACAATGCCGGCTGTTCTGACTCACTGAATGCAAGTACGTTTTCATATTTTAAGGAATTGCCACTGACGATTCAAACGCGAGTTTTGAGCAGATTAGAGTAGCACTTGTTGATCGTAATTTCTCAGATCACAGATGCAGACATGGTTTTATGTTTACGCAACGCGATGCAACGCAATGTGAAAAAAGATAGTATAAGTCTTTATAATTCGTAATTATGTCCCCACTGGATGCAACATATGCCTAGTTTGTAATGGGTTTTAATTTTTTTGTCTCATCGCACCGGGACACGGCATCCACAGTATGTGAGGGGCGTAACATTTCTGTCACAAGCTTGAGGTATTTGGCCAATCACAACGCGCTGGATAGCTCGCCAATCAGAGCACACCTCGCTTTTCAGACCGATGAGCTTTGTAAAAATCGACGCGTTTCAGAAAGGCGGGGCATAGAGGAGAAACAATAATGTACAGTATGTGGAAAATAATGTGTTTTTTTAACCTTAAACTGCATAAACACACTTCATTACACCAAATACACAAAATAATGTTATTTTAAGCAACATTATACGACCCCTTTAAATTGTAATAATATTTGACAATATTACTGTTTGTACCATACTTTTGGTGAAATAAATCTTGCCTGGTGAGCATAACAGACTTCTTTCAAAAACATTTCAAAATCAACCACACGTGATACAATAGAAACATAAAGAGTCAATCTTTGCTCAAATCCATAAGTACGGTGATTCAATTTATAAAATTCAATTTGAACTGTTCACAACATGAGTCGAAACCAACCAGATATACATTTGTTGAGGTTTGAGCGCTGTTTTAATGCAAATAAAGTGATTTGTTTATCAAATAAAGTGGTGTTCTTCTAAAAGCTGGCTGTAGGATTCAGATCCAGCGCTGCCGGTGTGGCGAGAGGATCCTCTGTAAAACCCTAAGTTGAATTTTTACTGATCTAGTCAAGGTGGGCAGGAAATACGCTGAGGTGTTTATGAGGGCTGGGTCGAAGTTATGAGAGCACTCGTTACTTTCAGATCATTTGCAGTGTATTAGCCAGACGGGAGACGTGTCTTTTTATCCTCTTCTGTTGCTGGTGTGATTCCTCCGCTCCAGTGAGAGTTCAACTGAGCGTAGCGTCAGCCATTCACAATGACGAATGGCAAACTAAAACACGAGCCAGCGCAGATTACACTGTTTATCTGTGTTTTTAAATAGACTGAATAGTTTTCTTGCCCTTGGCAGCTTTTCCTTGAGAGAGTGAGGTGTGTCGCATTCATCATTTGGAGGTCAGCATGTCTCTGCTTTAGAAATCGCCAAAGTACAGCACATGCAAGTACATGGGTGTTTGTGAGCTATTATAGTGATATGACATTTTCAGCAGTAGATTGCATCAGTATAGTTAGGCAACATTTTTATCAAGTGTTTTTTTTTTGAAGAAGAAGAAATTGCTCAAGACTATTCGCACAGATATTGGACAAGATGTGACCTCCGTTCCTTTGTGAAACTGCTCTCTTTGTCAACATCAGCTTCTCTGTATTGAATAAGCCCCTAACAGTAAGTGAAATTAACAAATGGGAAGTTCCCATAACTATTCAAGTGGAAATTGTGCACAAGAAATGACCAAACTCGTTTCCAGGTCAGATGTAATCACAGCTTTGTGATCCCTGGTGACTGTACGCTAAAATGCAACGCTCCGTCTCATTGGTGGAGCTTCACTTTAGTGCAAAAAGAAGGGATGGGGATGCAATATTTGAAAGTGTTTACACTGATTTTTCAATGGTGACATAACTGTATTTACATGCGACTCACAGTTGTGGGAAACCATGCATCTACAGTGGGTACGGAAAGTATTCAGACCCCCTTAAATTTGTCACTCTTTGTTATATTGCAGCCATTTGCTAAAATCATTTAAGTTAATTTTTTTTCCTCATTAATGTACACACAGCACCCCATATTGACAGAAAAACACAGAATTGTTGACATTTTTGCAGATTTATTAAAAAAGAAAAACTGAAATATCACATGGTCCTAAGTATTCAGACCCTTTGCTCAGTATTTAGTAGAAGCACCCTTTTGATCTAATACAGCCATGAGTCTTTTTGGGAAAGATGCAACAAGTTTTTCACACCTGGATTTGGGGATCCTCTGCCATTCCTCCTTGCAGATCCTCTCCAGTTCTGTCAGGTTGGATGGTAAACGTTGGTGGACAGCCATTTTTAGGTCTCTCCAGAGAGGCCAAAAAGTTGGTCTTGGTCTCATCAGACCAGAGAATCTTATTTCTCTCACCATCTTGGAGTCCTTCAGGTGTTTTTTAGCAAACTCCATGTGGGCTTTCATGTGTCTTGCACTGAGGAGAGGCTTCCGTTGGGCTACTCTGCCATAAAGCCCCGACTGGTGTAGGGCTGCAGTGATGGTTGACTTTCTACAACTTTCTCCCATCTCCTGACTGCATCTCTGGAGCTCAGCCACAGTGATCTTTGGGTTCTTCTTTACCTCTCTCACCAAGGCTCTTCTCCCCCGATAGCTCAGTTTGGCCGGACGGCCAGCTCTAGGAAGGGTTCTGGTCGTCCAAATGTCTTCCATTTAAGGATTATGGAGCCACTGTGTTAGGAACCTTAAGTGCAGCCAAGCAGATTTTTTTTTTGTAACCTTGGCCATATCTGTGCCTTGCCACAATTCTGTCTTCTGTCTTCAGGCAGTTCCTTTGACCTCATAGTTCTCATTTGCTCTGACATGCACTGTGAGCTGTAAGGTCTTATATTAGACAGGTGTGTGGCTTTCCTAATCAGTCCAATCAGTATAATCAAACACAGCTGGACTCAAATGAAGGTGTAGAACCATCTCAAGGATGATCAGAAGAAATGGACTGCACCTGAGTTAAATATATGAGTGTCACAGCAAAGGGTCTGAATACTTAGGACCATGTGATATTCAGTTTTTCTTTTTTAATAAATCTAAAAAAATGTCAACAATTCTGTGTTTTTCCTGTTCAAATATGGGGTGATGTGTGTACATTAATGAGGAAAAAATGAACTTAAACGATTTTTAGCAAATGGCTGCAATATAACAAAGAGTGAAACATTTAAGGGGGTCTGAATACTTTCCGTACCCACTGTAAGTTTTGTGCACAGCCAATAGAAAACAAGAAGGTGTGTGCTGATTGGAATGACTGGTAAATCTTCATCTGGCTCTTAAAGATGCAGTCCAAGGAAAAGGGTAGACTGAGACTGAAGAGCCACACTATAAAAAAAAATAATAATATAAAATAAAAAAGTATTAAAATATGTGACATTACGGTCAAATACCGCAGTCTGTGGTGCCAGAACTTTCACCTAAAATATAATAGCAACATTTTAGGGTTTTACAGACTTAACGTAATCCGAACAGAAAAAAACATATCATTACTGCTTAAGGTTATATACCAGCCTATTTAAAGTACTAATCTCTTTTTTGCACCACTGTACAAATACTACTGATACCCACCAAAAACAGATTGTGATAAAATTCACACCTGACTCAAAGCTCATCACAAAATTGCTTTTTTTCCCCACAAGCTGAGAAGGTACTACTGTGCCATTCCACAATACTAAAACAACCATCATGGTGACACATTGAAATCATGCAATACAGATTCTTTAACAACACTCGTATGTAGTCTCTGAAACCCTTAATGTAAACAACTTTAAGAAAAAAAATTGTAACAATAACAGAATTAAACTTAGTAAAACTTCAATATAAGTGTGATGCAAGTAATTCGGGAGTGGTCAAATTGCATTTTTTTGGCACTGTAAATTATACACTGGTGCTATTGTTCACTTTCAAAAACTGTACTTTTAACAGTATTTTACTGTAAAATTACATAAAATGTCCCATTATACTTCTGTTGAACCAATTAGCAGGTTTTTACTGTAGCGTTTTTACAGTCTTTTACTGTTAAAACCACAATATATTTTTTTTACAGTGCAGAGGAATTCATAATTTTCTACATTCTGACAATCAATAAAACGGTCTATACTGGAAGTTCCAAAGTGCAATGACTTGTTGCGATGCACCTTCAGTTTCTTTTATCAGCTACCGCTTTTATTGCAGCTTTTAATGAAATAAATAATAAATATAAAAATAAATTAAAAAATAACCACTTTTTTCATTAAAACTTTAAAGCAAAATCCATTAAGTGGAATCTTTCCAATAGAGGAAACCTTTACATACCTATATAAAAGCTATTTGTTTTATTAAAATAAATAAATACATAACTTAATAAATAGGTTAATTATACCAATGGATTTCCAAAAAAACCAAAAACAAACATAGTTTATCTTCCTATTTATTGTAGCTGATCTCACAGCTCATTTAGTGGACGCTTCCAGAGCTCTGGCGGCGCGTGCGGCGCGTCCAGAGAGACAGCAGAGTGGAGAGTAATTGAATTGAATCAACGCGTAACACCGCCCCCTTTACGCGGGGATCAGCCTCTTCCGTGCCGCACACAGAACCGCCCTGGACCGGGCAACGAACAGAGGGAGGGAATGAAAGAGTGATTGAGATAGAACAGAGAAAGAGAGAGGGAGGAAAAGAGACGCTCCAGTACTTCAGAGATCGGACCTTGTTAAGGGGAAACCGGTGTCATTTCTAAGAAACTCCAGGCACTCAGACGGACTTTGGAGGACACATTTGGGACTAAAAACATCCAAACTGACTTTGTGCATTGAATGCGTGACCATGACAGCAGCTGTCGATATTAAGCCGTTAACTATAATAAAATCTGAAAAAGTAGACGGTAAGTGCTCTAACCGTTTTCTCATCCTTATTGTTTTGATTTTAGATTATTGCAAAACGCGTCTTCATCACTTGTCTAGTCAGTTATGAGTAACTTTTGTGCATACTGAGGTAATGTCTGTGTGAAATGCATTGCAATCGAGATAATGCAACATACAGTCATGATTTGATGTCAGACCGTAATTTCCCGAAACTCGCTGCAACATCAAATGCTTTTGATCAGCGAGTGATAGACAGGTATAACAGCCTGCACGCGGCGCTCCAGATGTGCCAGCCGTTGATTTAATGGTATACAAATAATCTCTGTTATGTAACGTAGTAATACGAACCCATTGGTTTTTACACAGCTAAGTGAGCACATGTAGTTCACTCCTAGTCTAATTTCAACCAAGTTAGTGAATATGTTTTATATGTGACCACAATTGAAACCAGTGAGGAAAAATCGCTTAGTTGTTCAATAAGAAAGAAAACAGAAAGTTGCATACAATAGACTAAGATGATGTTGTGTTATCAGGCAAAGGTATCGATTAATACAATAATACATATCTTTTTACTTTGTTACATGTATTACACTTTTTTTTTCCCCTTCCAGTTTGATTATGCAAATCAGCAAGTTACATATTGAGATTGATCAACCTTTTTTTTTTCCCCACTGGCCACAAATGTGACCACTGACATGTTTGCATGTATTGTGATCATGAGACCACAATAATAGACTGTTTATATACTCTTTAAATGTTATGGGCATCAGATTTGTTAAACAGTATGTGTATTATGACATGTTTTACGTGATTTATTTTATTGAGCTTTCAGATTGGAATTAAATAGCTCTGGTCGTGTGACAACTTCTGACAGTCCTGTACAAATGTTCTTATGAAATGTAGTCATTCTTCACTTTAATTTATAGTTGACAGCCCTGTAAATGTATGTCACACATGTTACCGGCAGAATTAAATGGGTTAAATACTGTGATATTGTATTAGGAAATTCAGACCATATCATTGTTTTTCAATCATTTGAACAGCTATACTGATATTATGTGCAAAACTGGACTCTTTTATTGCTACGGTGCAAGAATGAGAGCAATGTAATAATTTAGCAAATACTGTACATGAAGAGTCTGACACCAGACTGATGTTGACTGCCACACATGGCCTCTCATGACATGACACACGTTTTCTATTTTACATAGTCGTGATTCATTTCATGCGTGACCAGCAGGCTTGAATTTTAACTACAAGTGTGATTATTTTCATGTAAAGCTGACTTTCAGAACATTGCATCATCTAATGTGCTTGTGCATTTAGTGTAAGTTCATTATTTGGTCATTGGCTGAGCCCTGAGCTTTCAGTCCTTTTATGCAGATATTATGGGCCTCCTTGTTAATGTGCGATTAAAGTTTAATCTTTCTTTCTCTTTCTTTCTTTCTCTTTGTTTTGATGTAAGTGTGCTTGTGCAACCTCACACATGCATGTCATGGCAGGGAATTTCCCTTTTGGCTAAAGAGTGGTCAGTGACAACTGAATGAAATTTGTCATGATGCTGCTTCACTGTCCATTCATACCACATCCATTAACCCCCACCGCTGACCCAGCACGGCTCAGGAGGGGCCACATGCCTGACCAGGGAGAAGGGAGGGAGAGAGGGAGGAAAGATGCCATGCTGGTTAAGCAGTCAGCAGTCTCACACTCCCCCTCTGTACTCCTGAGGACTGGAATAAAGCGACGAGTATGCAAGTGGGATGTTAGCACATGCCTCGGCCCGGTGGACTCTTTAAGAATATGACCCTCTTCTTTGGCTCGGAAGGGCAGGGTGAGTTCAGTGGCCGCTAGTTTCCCTACGATAAAATGCTGACTGGCTTCGACCACAGCTGGTGATTGTACACACATAATTCTGACTCCCTACCTCTCAAACACACTACCAGCTGTTAATACATCATGGAAAAAGGCATTCACCTTTGCAAGCATGTCAGAATGAAAGCTAAAACATAATGACTCCAGAGCGATGTGCAAGATGTGATATGAATCATTACCACGCTTGCATATTCTTGCATGCACAAGGGCCTGCTCTCTTTTCACACACAGTCGCAGAGTTTACATTTACAAATGCACTGGCACATGAACATGCACAAGCACTCTCCAACACACATGCACAAGCTTTCTCCTCACATGGAAAAACAGTTGTGTGCTGTTAAAAAAAAATGCTGATACTTGCAGCGGGGGTTGCCAAAATATCGTGCTATCTTGCAAAACAATTTCTCAAGACGTGCTCCCTCGAGTTCAGTCAACCGTGAGTGTTCAGGCCAGGTTGAATGGAGTGCTCTGGCAAAGACTGTAAAATCTACATAAGACTTGTTTACTGCTGGTCTGCTACTTTAGTCTTCTGGAAGAATGGATATGTGCACCTTGTTGGTCCAATGTTCAGCACAAAGTGCTTGTAGGAGTGTAAAGCTCTGACAGACTGGCACAAATTATAGTTTCTAGCATGCACGCATCGTTAATACGGAGAGGCCGTAGACATTAAGCACCTGATCCCAGTTTGTATTGGGTCCTAAATCAAGACAAGCGAGCTGTGTTTTGAAGACAATGGCTAGTACAAAAACAAGCCCGCCTTCCCATGCCCCCCATTTGCTTTTTGACTCTGTTTATACAAAAGTGATGAATGTTGTTTAGAGTTCAGTCAAGATTATCTGATTTACCCCAGAGACATGTAGTGCATGAAGAGACAATGGGACCTACACAAGAACGGGATAGCCTCGATAAACACACTTACGTTCATTAATGGAATTGCTAAAATAAGATTGCGTATTGAGTTAGCACAAAACGCTCTCGAGGAACCCACAGAGAGTTTGGAAGCAATGGGTTTACATGAAAAAGATTGACCGTGCGACCTGCTAAGGAGCCTACAAGTCATTCACAAGTATGAATCATGTGTTGTGGTGCAGCACAGATGTTAGAACGGCCTTATGGTCAAAGATAAACCCATGTAACATCTGCTACCAAAATGGCTAATGTTGTTCCTACCCAGCCAGTTTTGCTGTGCCAGAAGTCTTCTGCATTTTCTGAGAGCTTTGCTTTGAAAGGGGCGTAGTCAAAATGCTTGACAACAGGGTCGCTCCTTTCATCTTTGCCCAAAGACTACTTAGCACTGTGAAATGAGTCAGCAACAACATGAGAAACAGTCAGGGGTCACCTCCCACTCATTTCGGCCTAGAGAAATAACCCTTGATGAGGATATCTGGTCTTCCCTTTCCCCTTCTTTTTCACTCTTGCCCTGTGTCCATCTCAGGGTTCAGCGAGTGACAGGAATGTCTGAGGATTGGGTAGGCTGCCTATTGCCCGCCTTTATCTGATTAATACACTGCTCTCTCTCATCCCAATCCCCTGCTAGGTCCCTGCTCGTACACCCTTACTTTAGATACCCACACACTGAGCACTAGAGCAAAAGCAAGATGATGTGTGAAGAGATGATAATACAAGCAGGCAGTCATCTTCGAGGGTGTATCTGAAAATGGCCTGGATTCCCAAGTTACATAACAGATAGGTTTGTAATATCAGACTCTTTGCACTTTCGCCAGGCCTAAGCATGCCTTGCTTACCGGACAGCTGTGCAAACACGGATCTGGGTAATCAAGGCTAGTCTGATGTGGGTCTCTGATCGCAACTTTTATAATTTGTTGAACAGTATACAAGTCACTTAGAAAAGCATTTACTAATGTGAGTTGTAGGGCATGCTTAAGGTTTAGAAGTGACGGGATTAATATTTAACACTCAAAACCAGACTCAGGCCTTGAGGCTAA
Source organism: Sinocyclocheilus anophthalmus (assembly GCA_018155175.1). NCBI lineage: Eukaryota > Metazoa > Chordata > Actinopteri > Cypriniformes > Cyprinidae > Sinocyclocheilus > Sinocyclocheilus anophthalmus. The sequence continues at coordinate 463,339 of JADLZN010007544.1, forward strand.
GATGAAACACAGTTAGATCAGTGCGTCTTGCCTACTGTTAGTGAATGACTTCCCCTTCACAGAATGTTCACTGGCTACATGACTCCCCTGTCAACAATTCTTTCTGGTGAACACACGTTTTTATCATTCCCTTTAAAGTTTAGTCATCAAAGGCTGAAGGGAGGTCCTAGCCTTTATTCCTTCAAGTTATTGGCACAAGCTAATGGCACAAACAAACTTTTTCAGAATAGTTACATGCGTCAGAATGACTGAACCATCCGTTTTCACTGTAGCATACTTGTGAAAGCCGTTTTGACCCACTTCACTGTGTTGCAATTTGAAGTCTTCCCAATAGTTATCTCTGGCCCTGCTTCTCTGAACTTCAAAAGACCAAAACAAAAGCAAAAGACACAGCATGTCCCAGAGCAGGGAAGAAATAACAACCCCGCTGTATTTTTTCAAAACTTTTACAGGATCCATTTTCTCCCCTGTGTTCCATGTCTCTCTTTTTTCCCTGCATTTGTCTCTCTACCGTCTGCGGGCCACATGGGCTCTTGCCCCGTCTCCCTGGCCCCTGATGTGGCGTCTGCCTAGTGTCGTCTTCTCATCCCCGCCATGTGCTACAGGCTAATTACTGAGTCACAGCCCCTGCTGTGCTGATCCAGCACCCACCCCTCCTCCCATAAGACATTAGCCCAACCCAGTCCCTCTGAGGCTTTCTGGTGGGCTCTAGACTGCCTCCTGGGTGGTGGGAGGCCCTTGAGGTGAGTAAGCCAGCCGGATCGGTGCCTGCCTTTCCATGCCACTCTTGTTTTTCACTGTGGCTGTTTTGCAGATGTCTACTGAGTACAACAGAGAGACACGGAGGGTGGCGTCGGATCTGCTTTTGAGATCAGAGCGGCATCCTAACTGGTTCTGGCTACATGTCTCACAATTCAGGGAGGTAGAGGAAGAACTGTTCCCAGATTCCACTCTCCCATCAGTGTATGCACTTTCACCAAGTCACCTGTTTTAGGCCTCAGTAGTCGGAGCTGGTTTTGTAATTATCCTACTTTTGTCTCACTTCTTTGAACACAGTCCCTACCTCAGAGGCATATTGACAAAACGCTTCTGGCTACCAGTCCAGTTACATATGAAATCTTAAGCTGTTCTCTGAGGTCCAGGTGTTTGGCTGTAGCCAGCTTTACGGTCTCTTTCGGTTTGTGTGTGCTACTTGATGTACAGCTGAATAGAAGGCGCATGATCCTTGGCAGTCACAAGAGCCACCCCCTCTACACCAACACGCCCGACCTCACTCCGCCCATCACAAAACCGACACAACCCAACCTACAACATTCTTTTCTTTCCTCTGACCAGACTCCACGACGCACACGATCCCCGATCATCCCCACAGCACCCAAAATCCGAAAACCCTCCTCCCCAACCCACCTTCGCCATACCCCCTTTCCCTCTACAACCCACAAACAAAGCCCCACCAGCAACAAGCCAAACGTCCCAACAACTCGGTGAATCATAAAGCCCCCCCCAGAGCCCCACACCCCAACAACACCCCAAAACACACCCACCAAAACCAATCCACGCACTCCAAACTCACACCACAGCTGGGACTCTTTCTCGGATCAACCTTCTCCGCTCTATCTACATATTTCTGACAGAGAGGCTCTGCTCGGGCGATTTAGGGACGAGAGCAGTTAAAGGCGTTCTGTGTAGGTGTCTGGACTGGATCCTAGAGGTGGTCATGGTGAGGGCTACTCTTTGACATTGTTCACTTACACCAATTGAGCATGGTGGGATCTGGCAACTTGCCCCTTTCTCATAAAACCACAGAGCATGGTTAGTCTGACTTTTTTTTTTTTAGCTTGTGAGAGTGTTCAAATGGAACCTGTTTAAAGCATAAACTGCAGATACTTCATTTGGCATGCCTCTCTGCTTTTCACTGCTTCTGCTTTCTGACATTTGATGTTGATATTTGTCACCACAGAGGATTTTACTGAAATGATGTATAACTTTATTCACTTTGATGGTGCGTTAGCACACCATTATGCTCTACAGTTCGATGTGGATTTCAGAACAACTGCATCTTCTTTTCCAGCCATCCATTCATCTGTTTTGGGCTTGTGAACTATTTTCATTGCTACAGCTGTGGTACTTTTCTCTGCGTACAGTTAATTGTGTAATTGGTCCATTTAGAACTGAACTCAAAGGCACATTGGTTTTTAGGTCACAAATACAGAACAAACTCACACAAAAATCCTGTCCACATTAGTGATTGTAAAACAAGGCAGGAATGTGTGGCACGTTACATAAAAACAATGTGGCCTGTGGGGAATTAATTTACAGAGAATGCATCTGTTGGGCATCGGCTGGCTCCACAATAGCAGAAACCATTAGCTTGCTAATTGCATGCAGAGTTTTCCTTCCTTCATTTCCCTGATACTGAAAGCTGCTTGCTCATAAACTTAGCTCAGGCATGACTGACTACTTCTGTATGAATTTGCTTTGATCAGAAATGCTTTTGGACATATTTATATCCAGTGCTGGAACATGTCTTTATTTTGCCCCTCTTGAAGTGCTGTAATGTTAGGTACACTAAGAGGAGGTTATTGGAGGTTTCTAGGAAGAATGTCGCTGAAAGAGTAAACTGTTTTTTAAGATAGGCATTTGTTTGTTCAGAAATCTAAACAGTATGATTCACTGATCCACGTGCACTCATGGTCTTTTAGAGTTGTTCACTCTTGCAATTCAGTTACACCCTCAAAATTTGCATGCTGCAAACCGCCTCCGCTTTACTTTGCAATATGCCGTATAGCATCACTATACGTATCTCTGTAATGCCTAGCATGACAATTGAGGGCAGTTGAAAAGCATGAGTGCAGACAAAAAAGCAGTTGATCAGACCTAGTTTATGGTAGTACAAACAGTTATGTTTTGTCAGCAGCAGATCAAGGTACAATATTGGTGCCATTTCAACCCTACCAGATTGAACAATGAATTGTACAACTGAATGAGCAAGAACTTGCCAAATGATGCCCATTTTGAAGTCGTTTCCTGTCGGTCATTGTGATTTGAATGCTCAGTGTGACACACTGATGGTGGTGTGTATGAGACCATCTAGTGAACCCGGGACACCCACTAGCTGGGTTTCTAAGAATAGCCACGGTGTTCCAGGGCAGGAAAGCCCGCGACGCGTGACCCCGGCAGGGTGGACGGACGCTGCGCTGCCTTTGGGAGCTCAATCGTGGGCCGCTGCTATTCCTGTCTCGGCCTGGCCCGATCTGCATGCTTTCAGATGGAAATCTAGACAGTGGGCACTTCTCTCACTGGATTCCCCACCCTTGACCATGCCTTGTTCAGTGCGGACCTGCTGCGTGAATGGCCCTCATTCATGCGGGCCAGGTTTAACAGCCTCGCTGTCACACACTCTGAGAAAGATAGAGCAAGAGATAAAGAACTGAAGGTGTTTTGTGGGCCACCCTGACACCCTGCTGAGACACAGTTGTCAAAGGGCAGAAGTTTTTTGCAGGTTTGATGATTTTTGTCCTTTGTACTGAGCTCTACATCCTCAAATTACTTTATCTTCAGACTGGAATTTGATGGCATATGCAACTCTGAATCTAAACAGAAAGAAAGCAAAAAAAAAAAAAGGAAACGCATGTGGGGTAAGATATGCTAATTTGACATACAGACACAAATACACCAAGCACAAAAAAGCATTCAGAAGCTCAAATACCATCCAGACTATTGAGGGACTCAAATGAGCTATTTGGCTTTTATTACACACCCACTCGCTGTCTCTCACGCACTTAAGACAGACCCCTCACACACACAAATGCAGACACACACTCATTCTTTGAAGTGTGTCTAATTTTAGAATGGACCATTAACACTATCATCAGTGTGTGATCTATAAGGCTGAAGATCGGCCCTGGCTAGATGTGTGCATGTCATTAAATCACTGAACATACTATGGAAAACCCTGAATGGACTGTATGTGCGGGACCTGTGGTCATGCCAACGGTGATGTCTTCCCTTCGGGGACTCCATTCATGTTGTTTTGGATGCTCTCACATTACAGGTAAGTGAATCATCCGAATCCTTCCCACCACACTCGACTCCATGAGACCACCAGGGCCTCATGAACATAATCACAATTTCACAGCCCCATGACTAATGCACAGAGCTCAGACAGGCGGGCTTGCACTCATCCACACTGCCCAATGCACACCTGCACTGTTTCCGTATGATATGAAGGTATTCCATGTGGGACTGTATGGCTCAGTCCCAAGATTTTTTGGGCCTAATGCAGTTCAGTAGACATAATTATCATGGCTTCGTATCTACTGCTATTACCAATGTTTAGTTACTCTCTATGGAAATTAATACAATCTTAATACATTCATTGAACTTCGCATGCCGATGTAATGATTAATTTGCTTCATTAAAGAAGAAGAGAAAAAGAAAAAGAGGTTGCCAAATACGTTTAAGTATTTAAGGGCACATTATATTTTATATGGCTAACTCTTGAAATTAAAAGAACTAAAAACAAATTCCGAAATATTGTGATGAACATTGAACAAAATTTTTGCCTTCAACAAAGAAGACACAGAGGTTAAAATGAATTGATGAATCATTTATTTGATCAAATGAATTGTATATTTGATCAGCGAACCATTTATTTACTGACCGATTCACTAAAATGAATTGGATTTCCAATGGAATATAAGTGTAGGCAGAGCGTGTTTGATTAAGTTTGTTATACTGTTTGATGACTGTGATTGGCCAATGATAATGTCAGCATTCGAGTTCACAGAACTCACAGTCTTCCAGCTCTTTCGGTGGCAACAGCAGGCAGATTAGATCTGTTGATGTAAAGCTTTTCTTTGAAAATGGCTCACTATCCTTTCACCTCAGGTGTCCTTGCAGATTTTGCTAAGTGAGCATGCAACATAATGCATGGACCACACAGATATTTTAAACATTAGCAGAAAGATAAACTTTCCTGATTTGATTTTCATAGCATCCTCTGAACCCTCTGTATTTTAATACACAACTTGTAAGAGCTTTGTATTTGTCGTAATTTGGCTTTTTGTAATTTTATCTAAACATACAACAATTTCAAATCACCATGCTGCTTTTTCTTGTTCAGAAAGCAATTTGCATTTGTCACTAATGTAAAAACCTCACTGCAATTTGTATGCTATATTTGGTCCAAACACAACATGCTTCCTTTACGAAGAAAAAAGTAACATTTGCTCTTTACCAGGGTCTTCCGGAGTCTTTTTAGCCAGTTCTGGCCGCGTATCACCTAATGTGAAAATGGGCTTCTTCTGCACCGAATGAAGCCGCTGACGTCCAGCTGGTAGAATGGCCTCTCTAATGCGCAATTAAACACTGTAAATGGAGACTGCAGCATCTCGCTCTAATCGAATCACACTAGAGCACTGCATTGTTCTTCTACATTTAGACCCTCCGCATAATGTATCACCGCAAATGCTTCCCTGTTTGAGTCAAGCGGGGTTGCAGATCGGGAAAAGGAGGTTAGGAGGGACAGCTGTTGTGCATTCCTGGCTGGGTTTTGTCGAGATGTGGATCGACAACAGCGAGCGCAAACCCATACGGCGCCCAGGGCTGGCAGTTTCATAACCGTGCGGAGATGCCAGAACATCTGGGTGTCAGTAGAAAAGCAGTCACAGGCGACGAAAAAAGACACAATGTGTTGGCTTTCCACAGTCTGGACTGTGCATTTAGCTCCCAGACAAATTCATAGTGCTTGAGTCACAGTTGGGTATTTTTTGACGGCCACCAGTAATAGAATAACCACCCCTCACCTTGTGTTTTTGATCACATTATTGTCCTTTCAGTGAATTCTTCACCCAGCTTTGTGACAATCTTCAAATCCTCAGGGTTTTTTTTTCCTAGACCCTCTTTTCTCTCGAACTGCCACCCGGGCAGTCCTAATTGGATCAGTGGAAGTCATTGGGCACTGTTTAACTCGTCAAAGCCCTCTCTGTGTCCTGCTGGGTGCCCACGAGCAGAGAGGGCGAGCTTTCCAACACTGAGCTGTCTGTTTGACGCCCCGCAGCCTGCTGTGACATCATCACCGCTCTTCCACGACTTCTGACCCCTAACTATTGACCCCCGCCAACAGAGGCCCCTCTGTCTGTGGCTGGAGACAGAGATGGGCAGAATGGATTGTGGGAAGGTGTTCATCGATGTAGAACCTGACCTGTGACACACACTCAGTGTGTTTGCAGACTGTCCTTGGCTCTGAGCAGCAGTCTAGGAGGTCAGGTTGGAGGTAGTTGGTGTGTGTAGGCCTGCAGGACAACTACATTTGATTGTGAGACTATGGCTGCTGGTTTTCTTGCTGTACATGATGATATAGTTCTTGACATCAATTGACTTACTTCTGGAAAGTAATTTTGTGGAAATGAAACTCTGGGATCTGGGATTTTATTTAATTTTAGTTGTTATATATATGATATACATAGTAGATATTTCTATAATATATCTATATATAACTTTTTTGCTTGGCATGTAGTTAAATTTTGTTGTATTTTAATTTTATTAGTTTTTTTTTGTAAATGAGGTATATTTGTGACATGCAATAGTGTGTTTAAATTAATTTGGCTTGAGTTATTTAATTTTACTCATTTATTACTCTAAACTCAAAGTATACACCTAATTTTATTTTATTGTGTGAGCTTTTTATTTATTTTTGTAAAATTGATATTTTGTAAGAAAGGCAGTGTTTCCTTTTGATTTTCGCTTGGTTTGACTTATTTTAAACTTTAAGTATAAAAAGTAAAATAATTAAAATAGGTAAATTTATATTTGTTTGATCTTTTATTATGTCCATGTGACGGATTTTATTTTGTTTTTTTATTTTGTAAATGTGTATATCTTAGACAATGGATTATGTGTTTTATTTTTTTCTCTTTTACTCAATTTTATTTACTAAGTAAAAACAATAAATGAATAAGAAACAACACACACACATATACATATATATACATACACATATATATATATATATACTATAGTATAATAGTTCTATAAGATATATAATATATATACAATGTTATTTTGGAAAATGTGTAGTACTTTTTTTTTTTATTTTGATTTTGCTTGGACATCGGTCAAAATACTTTATTTTAACTTAGCTTGTTATCATTTTATAACCTATATTGTATTTTGGTGTGGGGTGTTTGTGTGGTGCTTGAGATTGTGGATGACATTATTCTGTCTGTGTTTGGTCCAACAGATCTGGAGTGTGCGGATGTCCCCTTATTGATCCAGGAAGTAAGAAATGATGTCACGAGGCTCTTTTGGCCACATTCAGAAAGCGGCTTCAGACCGAGTGAGGACAAAGCAGCGCTCCTCCATCCAAAAAAAAGAAGAGGGGGGGGGAAAGAAGTGTTCAATATCTGAACAAGAGCAGCAATTCACGGGAGTGCTGGGATGTGAGCGCGGGCGGACACTGGGAGGATGAAAAAAGGAGGAAAAAAGGGATGTGGAACATCCATAAGTAACATCGTAAGATTCATCAGTAATAACGCAACGTGAATATCCACACATATTTTACTGGTACCCGTGTACTCATCATCGAATCTTTAAGGGAAAGTTCCTGGCTCAGTATTCTGTAGCACTAGGCTGTTTTTGAAATGCCAAAATCAGCTGATAATCTCACATGAGCCACTGGACCTGTGACTAAAATAGTACATGCATCAGCACTACAAGTACACCGTATTAGTTTCTTTAGTGTTTATCGGCAAGAGCATGCTTACTTAAACATTTTTGTAGTTGATTATGAAACAAAAACATACTGTATGTTTTTTAACTTCTTTAATATGATGTAATCTGCACAATATATGTCATACTGTGTATAAAATACAAATTGCATATGCATGTAACACTGAGATGAGACGCGTGCATGTCCCTTTCTCTTCTCTAGACCCCCGTCAGTGGACAGAGGCCCACGTTAGAGAATGGTTGACCTGGACAGTAAATGAGTTCAGTCTGAAGAATGTGGACTTCCATAAATTCAGCTTGGATGGAGCCAATCTCTGTGCGCTGGGCAAAGAGCGATTCCTGGATCTGGCACCAGACTTTGTGGGCGACATCCTCTGGGAGCATTTAGAGATGCTGCAGAAAGGTAGACATCCTCACAGCCTCATGAAAGACACCGCTCATCAACCACTGTTATTGTACTATCATTGAGATACTGTTATAATTGTTTTATTTTTTTCAATTAATATTTTTTTTTCTGTTTTCATTTTAAGATTTTGTGTTTGTCTTGTTTTTTATTGTCTTTTTTATTATTAAAAAATATGTATATTTTTTTAAGTTTACACACGTTATTTTAGTACTTAAACTAAACAAAAATGAGAAATGTCGCCTTGGCAACTAGCTGAAATAAAAAAAAAGTGTTAGAATCTTTTAGTCATTAATTATATTTTGGTAAATTTTTTCAATGTTATTTAGTCACTGCAATACCCCTGTCTTCGTAATTTTTTTTTTAATGAACCGTAGTCTGATGGTTAATAAATTATTACATTATTTCACACACATCTATATCTATAATATATTATCTAATATCTATATATATTATATATATATAATTAACCATGCATATTATAGATTAATATAATATATTAAATTTTATTTATTTAGTTAGTTCTGCCCACTATAGTTCATTAATCAAAATTAGAAACTTGCATTAAATCACAAAATGCATTAATATTATTATATGTGCAAATGAGCAACTGATTTGTGATAAATACTCCAACTTAGAAACATGACACATTAATATATAATTTGACAGATGTATTGTAGAGTCACAGATGTGTGTACTTTATATCCAAAACTCTGAATGCAGCTCATCCCATCATAATTTGAGCTGTAATGTTATTTATATAATGACTTTTACAAAAGAGTACAATACAGTAGGGTAAATCATCTTTAGCAGATTCTATAATCTATGCTGTGATTTGTCATGTCAAATGCTGGAAGCATGCAAGAGGTTTCACATTTCAAAAGTCTGTAAAATTAATTCCACTCTGACATGCATTTCAAAGCAGTTTCTGTTGCACAATCTAATCTGTTATCCACCACGTTCAGCTTTGAAAGTGTGCATAGGTTCAGTGATGTGTGTCAATTTCTTCACACAGAAGACCCGAAGCATTTCCCTGTCAGCAGTCTGACTTCCAGTTTCCAGGAATCCCGCTACCCCTCAGACTACTTCTTCAGTGAGTATCTGCCCTTTGTTTCAGTTCTCCTCATCAGTACCTGAGCACACGTTCAGCACTTCAGTCATGACTGTACTAGATGCCATCTGTCTGTGAAGGCAGTTGACGAAATCCTTTATCACTTAATGCCTGCCTTAAAGGAAGAGTTCATTCATAAAATTTCTGTATTAACTCACCCTTATGTCATTCAAGTCTAACTTTATTAATACAGAAAGCTGTTGCTCTCAAGCTAAGAAGTACCGTAAAAGCACCATGAAAATGTGAATTCATACAAAGTCATACATGGCTTTGAAATTTAATTAGGGATGCAGTGACAGATTCTTGTTACAGACAATAATATAAAATTGTCTGAATAGCTAAACTAAATAAATAAATAAATACAAACTCAAATAAGTTGTTTTCAGTGCTACAAGTGAATTTAGGCGTCACAACGTTATAATATACAGTATGAAAAATTGATATTTGCTAAGTACCAGTATCAATATTTGCTAATATGTATATACTTGCATAGTGACAAGTGTTATTCAAATTATTAGTTTTTTTTTAAGTGAATTTTATCTTTAATCTAATATTGACCGATACAATAAATAATCTCTCATTTTAGCCGATAACCGATATTGTGTACCGATATTGTAACCGATATACCATGCATCCCTAAATTTAAGGTCTCTGCAAATAATATTCTTTTGAAATATACGTTTTTGTCTTCCTTTGCTCCAGACTATGGCATAGAACATCCTCAGTGTGTCCCTCCATCAGAATACTCCGAGCCGAGCTTCATCACCGAGTCCTACCAGACCCTCCACCCGATCAGCTCAGAAGACCTGTTGTCGCTCAAATACGAGAGCGAGTATCCCAATGTGATACTGCGAGACACACCTCTCAATCCACTGCAGGGAGACTACTTCTCAGTCAAACAGGAAGTTGTGTCACCTGACAACATGTGTGTGGGTCGCATTAGCAGAGGTGAGTATGGGCCAAAGATCATGTTTCGTTGGAAACCAAACTACGTTCATGCAAGCTCTACATTAATATGGCTTAAATGTTCGGGAGACAAAAGCTAATTCCTTTCATCTTAGATGCATGTTTATGATCTCCCATCGGGGCTTAAATTGATCCCCATCGCCCCCAGAGTGATCAGCAGTGTGTGGTCTTCAAAACGCCGCTCTCATCTCGCATTACTGCAGTTATGCACACATTGCCAGGGAATGAAGTAGACCGTTGGGTTTGTTTGTGGTTCTATCTTACACCATCTCGAGATGCTCTCAACTGCGGTAGGGAAAAATGAGAGAAAAACAAAGCTGTTTGCTTCAAAGTGAGAGATGTTTGAAGCCACAGAGAGCTGGTAGCTGTCTGTTGTGTCAAGGCGTCTGCGTGAGGTTACGTTACTGGGGTACGAGGTGTTTTTGTGAACCTTAGGTTCTCGTAAGGAGCGAGAGGTCTAAAGCGTGAAAAAAGCGTTCCGGTTTCTCTTGAAGTAACTTTACCTCATGTACGTCTGGTTTCACTCCCACTCGTCGAATAAACAGCCCGCCTGTCTCGTGCAGCTGAGCAAATTATCGCGATTTGGATTGGACATTGAGATTTGTTAAAGTCACTTGTATATTTTTGAACAACGCAGAGATTTGGGTTTTCACACTCTAGGTACGCACTGTGGAGTAAATCCCAGCTTTGGCAACGGCGCTGTGTTTTTCCTGTGTGGGAAAGTATTTGTGGTGCCACCAAACTCACATGTGGCTTCAATTTTTCAATTGAGGATTTCAGGATCAGACCCAGCACTGTATTATCTTTCATTCTGTAATTGACATTCAATGGAGACCGGCCTTTTATCTCCAGCTTGGCCAAAAATAGAGAAGCAATTTGTTTTGATTTTCTTCCAATTAGAGAAAACCCAAATAATTCCACATGGAAATCGTGTAAGAGAAACACCGTGTGGTGTGGAGCAGTTCTGGATTTTTCCAAGTGGTTGGGTCTAGACTGCTTGTGAACTTCTCTGGCTGGTGTAGTTGCCAAACTTTGGACCCTCTACAACCAAAGACATTGGGTTCATGGGTAGAAATAAAGGCCAGGGGCCTCATTTCTAAAACACATGTACAATCAGATTTCATCCTTTTCGTAACAAGTTAGGAAAAAAAATCTGGATTTATGAAGTCAAAAATTTACGTGCAAGTGTGCAAACTTTTTGCGCTCTTATATACCATTAATTAAAATAATCCAACATTGTTTATAAAAATGTCAATAATATGCATTAATATGTGCAAACGGGCAACCACTTTATAATAAAAACGTCACTGAAATTCATTAATTAAATATGATTTCCTGAAAAAAATATTACTACTACTACTACTACATTTAGGAGCTTTTCAGAAATTGTTGTACATTCATTTTTAGGAACTTTTCAGTGTTATTTTAGCATAATTGAGTTATTATTAAATCTGAATCCATTTTAATTTCGTTGTGTGTTTTTGTCCTGTAGTAGTTTTTGCGTATATAAATAGTATATATCTATTAGGGGTGGTTCCTATATCGATTTTTTTTCAAAGGGTTTAGTCATTTTGCTACATTGCTACATTTATTTTATTAGTTTGCTTTTATTTTATTTTATTTTAATTTAATTTTTTTTAATTTTGTATGCATGTCATTTAAATGAGGACCCTGATCTTTAAAGGAAAATCCTGTCGGTTTTAAAAATCAGCATACTGTTATACGCTGTTATTTTTTTCTGTGTAGATATTTTGAAGAATGTCCATGCTCCTCTTTTCCATACAACATGAATCAGGTCAAAACACTGTCTGTTTGAATATGTGGAATGAAAAATGACTGTGGATGATGTTTAATAACAATGAAATCTCCATCGCAGGTAAGCTGGGAGGTCAAGATTCGTTTGAGAGCATTGACAGTTTCGAGAGCTGCGACAGGCTGACGCAGTCCTGGAGTAGTCAGTCGTCATTCAACAGCCTACAGAGAGTTCCCTCCTACGACAGCTTTGATTCGGAGGACTATCCCACCGCACTGCACGGACACAAACCAAAGGGTACCTTCAAAGACTACGTACGGGAGCGCTCGGAACTCAGCAAGGACAAACCGGTCATTCCGGCGGCTGCGCTCGCTGGCTACACAGGTCAGCATTACCCCAGATTCAATCATTCACCGCTCGTGAATGACTGAAAAAACCTACTCGCATGCATTAAACCCCAAATGAGTCAGAATTCAAATAAGCACAAGACAGAAGCCAGAGCCTTGAGACATAGCCTAGTTTCACAGTCATACACAAGGCCAACAGGGACAATAACAACAACTTTACTGAAAATAATTATTTTATACTAGATTTTGAGCATGGTACAATGCGATTATCTTTGTTTTGTAGACATGTTGTACTTTTTTTTTTGGACATGTACCATGGTACTGGCATGGCATTCTTTGAAGTATGACTTTGAGATAACTGGAAAAAAATACCATGGAACATTTTTTTTTTGATGCCATATTATTACCATGGTGTTCTTGGTAGTACCATGAGGTACCATATAAATATGATATCACATACCAAATCATATATCATTTATATGATATGATATACTATACTATATCTTAAAACATGCCATTTTTTTCTATATATCATAAATCATATTATATTGTATATAATATAACACCTCATATCAATATACTGTAAATCATATATCAATATCACAACCATATTATGTTATTTCACGCATCATATCATAAATCATGTCATATTAAAGTCATACCATGCTACTTTCCCATGTTGATTCCATATATGATCTCATAGATTATATTACAATCATCATTGCATAACCATTATCATATTAAAAGCCATGTTATTTTATATATCATAATAAATTATATTATATATAATATTGCATACCATATCTATAAACTATATCAGAAATCATATTATATATCAAGAAGCATGTGTTATTCCATATATAATATTTAAAATAATATTGCATGCCATTTTATATACTTTATATCATATCATATAAAAAAAAAACATATTCAATATATTTCTCAATAATAAGTCATGCTAAATATCTAATTGCTTACCATATCCTATCAAAACGCATATGATATGCTATTCCTTATATCATAAATCATATTTATATATCACATTGCATTCCATACGGTGTATTCCATATATCAAAAACCATATGATGTTACTTCATATATCATATATCACATTGCATCATATCAGATGTTAGTCCATACATCGTATATAAATGATATCATATGTCATATCATATACATACAGCAGCAAATGTAATGAAATATCTATGATGATCGGCAAGCGTTTGGAATCACACGTTTATGCATGTGTCCTGCTAAACGAGGCGCCTCGTCTCGTGTTACTGGGACAAGGATCAGTGAAAACGAGTCGTGCACCAGTTTTGAATGCACTTGTGCACTTCGAAACCGCAGAGCCACATTTGTTACACGACTGTAAGAATGTCATGGCAGTCTTTTTGTGAGCATGACTGCAGCGGCGGCTTGTGCGAGCGGCTCGTGTACCAGCAAACATGCCACACCCCGGCCTCTTCACATGAAAACACAGGCAGACGCTCGTTCGTTCCCTCACGCTCCCTCCCTGTCTCTTTCTCGTCGCTTTTGTCACTGCCACCAGCTCTCCGTTTCTTTCTCTGCTGTTTTCATCTTGTACTCCTTATCTGCGGCCCACATCTCAACCCATTTCCCAGGTCGTCTTGGCAACAGAGGGTGCAGCACAAAGTGATAGCAGTCCTGTGCACTTAAGATGAGAGCTCCTTTATCGTCCCATCTTCGAGGGGCTTTTTTAACCTTGTGCCATACGTCTCAAACCAACCTCCTCATATATCTGAAAATGCAACAGAAGAGCACTTCCCAACAGAACGAGCACACGGGTCCCACTCACTATGTGTGGCTCATTTCATTTCTATTTTTGGAAGCTAAGGTTTCTTTGAGCATATAAAGGACCGTTTTGCCTGTACCTGAGTTGTCTGTCATCTGGAATTCTCCATACTAGAGAATACTATAGCTCAAAAAACGAGACATGATAGCCATATTTCATGTAAGATACTGTAAAATGTGTTTTTTCTGTGTTTGTGCACTTGCAAAAAGGCATTTCTATAATGGACAGAACTACCTGTTTTTTTACGAGTGTTACCGTAGTGTCAACACAACAGCCTTCAGAGTTCAGAGATGAGGTAGATAAAGCCAGCAAGCGACAAAAAAGATCTATTTGCTCACAGAGCTCTGAGGTTTTCATGTTTGTCATCATTAATCACATACGCACGTACAAATCCATCAGATCTGTGAGGCGAGCAGCACAACCACAGCACCACAACACACTTTCTTCAGCGACGGCTGATTTTTAACTTTGTAGGGCAGCTTTCTTATAGAGATGCACGCACACATTAAAGGGACAGTTCACCCATAAAAATAAAACTCTGTCATCATTTACTCGTAGACCACAAGAGGACGTTTAGAAGAATGTTCACGCTGCTTTTTTTCCATACAAGCTCCAAAAATGTCAAATATGCACCACAAAAGTGGCATAAAAGTTGTTAATATCACTATGTATGACAGTTCAGTTCTTCTGAAACAATATGATAACTGTCTGATTTAGAAAAAAAAGGGTAAATGAAATTAGGCATCACTGACAACTACTTTGGTAGCACTTTACAATAATGTCCCATTAATGCATTAACTAACAATGATAATAGTTATATAATTGATTAATCTTTGTTAAATGTTAGTTAATAAAAATACAACTGTTCATTGTTAGTTCATGTCAGCTCAGGTTCATTAAGTAATATTAACTTTGATTTATTCTGCATTTAGATTCGAATTAATATAACTAAGGTAATAATACTTTAAAAGTGTTTGTCATTGTTAGTTCATGTTAACAAATGGGACCTTATTGTAAAGTGTTACCATTACTTTTTTGGATATTGGTCACCATTCACTTTCATTGTATGGAAAAGTGCAGCGTGGACATTCTGCTAAACATCTTATTTTGTGTTTTATGGAAGAAAGAAAGTCATACAGACCTGGAATGACATGAGGGTGAGTAAAAATATAATATTTATTTTAGGGTTAACTATCCTTTTAAGTTCAGTGCTACAAATCCAAGTTGTTTTCAGAAATCCTTGTCTTTGCTTGTGTGATATGTTGTAATCATGCACTTACTTCAAGTAAAGTGGCCTTAATGTACTTTTAAAGCTTTGCTGAAAGTCCACGGTGGATTTGTCTGTCAGTCTGAGGGTTTGGTTCAGGCGTGCAGAGGACAGAACGATTGATTTCTGTTTCCGGCCCCTTTGGGTGTAATGAGGGTGTGTTACAGTAGCCGAGCTTATGGAATGTGTTTTAATGCATTTACCTACATAAACAGATTTCTACATTGATCCAGATGAGTGATTTTAGTGATTCATATGTTTATATGGAGACAAAGAGAGGCAGACAGACAGAGAGAGAGAGAGAGAGAGGGAGAGAGGGTTACAATGAACTGTTGAATTGTTGATGAGATAATCTGTTTCAGAATTGCATTAGTGTTTTATTGCATTATCGGTAAGGATATTTTTAGCTGGATGTAACACGCAGTGGGGAATTCATTGTGCCTGCTATTATTGCCATTTATTTTGCATGTGCATTGCTTTCCCACCCAATTCACCAAAGGAATAATGCAGATTAAGTAACTGAACAAGCACACAGCACACAGTCTATGCTGAAAGTAATAATGTCACATTAATAATGTGTCTTCTTTCTTCTAAATAATGTGCTCTTCTAAAATAAGGGTTAATAATAGGGTTGCACCAGTATTAAAATTCTGCCTGATTACACTATTTATTTATTTAGTTATTTTGCTGACAATGCTGATAAATGATTGAAAAATAAAATAATTTGAAATGCCTATATTATTATTATTATTTTATTTTTTTGCTGATAACCAATAAATTAACAGGATTAAATGTATACATGCTACTTTGTTTAAATAAATAATAAAATCATTTAAAATGTGAATTATTGAATTTAAGCATCACAACATTAAATTATACAGAATGAACATTTATTTATTTTTGATTTGATTTATGTTGATTTTGCTTTGAAATGATGTCAAAGGTCATCTAAATGTAAAAACGGGAAAAGAGCATGTACAATTTAATAAATGTAAAAATCTTTAATATTCCCAATTGATAATCAATATGGTACCTATATATTGTGCATCACTAGACTTTCAGGACTTTTGCAGGGAATTAGAGAGTCTCTCTCTTCTCTTGGCTCTTGTTTTGCAGCAGGTGTGATATTAAATGACGGTTCATTTTAATGCACACAAACCACACGATGAAGAAAAAGCAAAGCTTATCTAGACGGGTGCATGAGCTGCTCTGCTGCTGCCTACACGCTATGAAGCCCTTGCAGGATAGCTCTCACGCTGTAGGTCAACACGACCACATAAACCCTTCACGCTAGTCCTCAAATTTCTTCTCACAATCAAATGCATTAAGATGCACGTTTGCAATTTTTCAAATGTCTCCTTAAATATATGTCACCGTGCAGAAAGGCTAAAGTCTTTAACCCTGGCACAGTTAAGGGCAAATGCAATATTGAAGCCTGTGAGAAAAGCCTCTCGTTTTGCAGATGGCCACCAAGGGCTTCTCTCTCTCACACCCACACAGTCTTTCACACACGTGTCGACATCACACACATGTGTGCTTTCAGATACACCCGGGCGACATGCAGACATATACATCATGGCCTGCCTGATCAAACACATTTATCCACCAGATATTTAACCTTGGGGCAAAATCCAAATGATGTCAGTGCTTTGGAATTCACATAAAGAGTCCAAAGCCCAAGTAGGACATGCAGTCTGAGCAGTAGCCAGTCAATACTCCATTGTGACTCAGCCATCTCTGTTTTCAAGCAGAGTGACATAAAGCTAATGGCATGTGAAACTCAGTTTGGACCGGGATAGCAATACGAAATCTAGAACCGAGAAGTCTAGAATGGAAATAGCATGCTACTTTGATATGTCATGCATGTAGGTGGTATTGAGATTTTGGTTAACCCTAACCCTCCATAGGACTGTAGTAAGTCATGGTGTTGCTTATCTGTTCAGGCAGCGGACCCATCCAACTCTGGCAGTTTCTGTTGGAGCTCTTGACAGACAAATCCTGCCAGTCCTTCATCAGCTGGACTGGAGACGGCTGGGAGTTCAAGCTTTCTGACCCTGATGAGGTGAGCGGTTATACAATCTGCGTACCATCATTGTAGTTGGGGAGGGTTAGACTCCAAAAAAAATAAAGATTTTTTTTTCTCTGATAAAGAAATTCTTTATCAGAAAAAAAAAACTTGTGTGTGTGTGATTTAATTAATTTCTATATTTCTTTAAAGACAAGATGTTTTTGTATTATAGTTCCTATATATATTTTTTTTATTTATTAGAATTCTATAGTCAGGGTTATTATAGTTAATACAACTATAAATACAATTACATGTGAATAAAATTAAAGTTAACTGAATAAAATACTTTTTTACATTTTTGTTTTATTTCAGCTAGTTGCGAAGGCTTATTCTAATTCTCACTTAGTTTAACTTGATGCACTAAATAACTAAAACTAAAATGAATAATAAAATAAATCTATATAGACATTTAAAAAAAAACTTATTAAAATGACAAACACAACAAAATTTTACTAAACATATTTAACTAAATGAAAAGGAAACTAAAATAAATCCAATTCAAACTTTAGTAAAAACGATAATATCTCAGTGATCCTATAACACCTGGCATTATGGCAATAACTACTATATCTTTAAAATGCATGACATACTAAATAATGTGTTTATTTATTAATTATTATAATAAAATATAATTAGTATTTATTTATAACAGCTGATACAATAACAAGAGCAGACAATAACGTTTTTTATTAGATAAAGTCTTATATTATGAAAGTACAGAGCCAATTTGAATCAATATTGGTAAAAAGTAGAAATAAAACTATTATTAGAAAAAAAAATGAGTTATATGCATTGTAAATGAGTTACATGTATTGTATATGTATACTAGTTGGGTAAATTCAAATATTAAATAATGAGTGTGTTGCTGGCTGCTGTTCATCACACGCCAACCACACAGTGCCATTTATCGTTTGAAAACCAATGATCTCTAGTAGTATCTGATACAATCACTATACATCGGTCCCACCAATGCAAGTAAGAGAGCAGCATGGTTGCACACACAAATTAATCTCATGAACAGCCGGATATTTATGATCCTGACCCGTGTCTCCCTGACCTCTAGGTGGCACGCAGATGGGGCAAGAGGAAAAACAAGCCCAAGATGAACTACGAGAAGTTGAGTCGCGGTCTGCGCTACTACTACGACAAAAACATCATCCACAAGACGTCCGGCAAGCGCTACGTCTACCGCTTTGTGTGTGACTTGAAAAGTCTGCTGGGATACACTCCCGAAGAGCTCCACACCATGTTAGACGTCAAGCCCGACTCGGATGAGTAAACTTCGGACAAAAGTTTGGAAAAAAAAAAAGGTCCCCTCACAGACCCTGGAAAGAAAACGGGGCATCCATTTTCGGGTCCAATCACATTCCATCTTAACACTTAGTCTTGTCCAGTCTTGTGTTGAGCTCACAGGGGACGGAAAAAAAAGAAGCATCGGAACATTAACCAAAGTTTAGAATCCGTAGACTTTGCGCGTCTGTATTGTTTATAGCTCTGCAGGAAGGGAAAACTCTAAGTTCTGTTTTGACCCAGTAGCACAAACACCAGGAAGGAACAGAGGACAATTAGATGGACATTTCTTGGACTGAACGCTCCTGTTATTAAACACGTTGCCAAAATTAGAGACGAGAGGAATATCGCGGAAATATTTACGATTGAGTTACATACTGTTTCTGTCTCCTCGCATACACAACCACGAGGAAGAGTTCTCAGCCGGACCAAATTAACAAAAGTTTTTTATTTGTTTTGATAGTTTCTTAAAGATCTATGTGTGTCAGAATTAATTTGTCGTATTGCGATGCTGTCCGGACAGAGATTGCACCATTTTGTACATTTCCATATGAAGGTTTATTGAAGTCAAATTGTGCTTAGATAGTCTCTCTCCGCTTCTTTTAAGGTCACGGTCGGTTACGGCTTGTTCTTACCACAGTGTCCATAGCTGAAAACGCAGTTTTTGATCACCAGATCAAAATAGATACCAGAATACCGCCCTTTTCAGTTGAAAGAGACGTACCTCAGTCAAACTGAGAGTGTGAGTGAGAGACGCAAATGAAAGCGGCCGTTGGCTTCTCAACGGTGACACGCTTGTGGTGAAAACGAGGTGTCGTTTTATCACTTGTATTGAGACAAAAGACATCAAACATTTCTTGCCTCAGTTTCTTTGTACGTGAATGGTTTTTGCCAAAGCTTTGCCTTAATATAGCACATTGCGTTTATGAATTTACCGTTTTTTCTCAAGGTTGACTGAAACATGTAGGTTGGTGACAACTGAAATGTCACTCAACCGGGCCTCAAACGGTTCGCTGGCAGCGCTAGAAGCCATAAAGCCGAGACGTTTGAGAAGAGCGATGTGAGGCCTTTTGACTTTGAGACAGACGTGGCGGCGTTAGCCATGTTGAAAAGTGCACACTTCAGCATGCATCTGGATTGGCAAAGTATGTGAGATGGATTCTGCAGCAGAAACCAAGGATCTGTCGGGCTGCGTTTGATTTTCCTGATGGTTTGTGAAAGTGTTACTGTTAGTGGCTGATATAATGTTAAGATTGGAGGAAGACCAGATCCTGCTGAGACTTAGGGCAGCTTTAAAGATGATGATGTGTGCTGCTACTGGCTAACAAGCGTCACAAGATCATAACCGAAAATGGGAGTACGTTTCAGAATGGTTTGTTTAAATGCAGTATTATGGACTATTTTAGTCATTGCAGGGTGTAACTTAAGCCAGTGTTATATTACAGTGTCCATGAAATGAATAACGTACTTTAAATTGAACTATTTGCAGAAACTGCACATGAAATGTCAAATCTGTTACCGGTATTTTCAATACTTTACAGGTTAAAAAACCGAATGGCAGCAACATTCAGTTTGTGTTTTCTTCAGCACAGCATTTCAGTCTGTGGGAAGGGTCTCGTACACGAGACCTTGTGGGAAAAGCCAAAGTAAAGAACGTTCATCTAGGAAGACAAATCGTATTGTTTACAGTGGCAGAACGCTACCCATCCTGATTGGTGTAGCTTTGGAATTGTATATTTTTACAGATAACATTTCATAAAATGGCTAGATTAAACCATAAACTGGGAACACATTCATGAGAGCTCAGAATAAAAGTCTTTAATTCAGAGATGAGCGGGTTTCAGTCGCAACCGTCCTGCCGTGAACAACAACAAAAGTGCTACATCACCTGAACAATCAGTTTATAGTGTTAAAAAGTCTCTTTGGAATAACAAGAAGAAAGCACGAGTTTGTTAAAGCCACAAAAGATAGCCAGCATAACTTTTTTTTATTATTATTATTTGGCAAGGTCCAAATCATCATGCAGTCTTTGCCTTGATTATAAAAGTGGTGCATTTTGTGTGAAAATGAACACTTTTGACAGATACATACATGCATATTCATATTGACGAGTGTTGTTTTTATTTCCCCACAATTTTGCCTTATTTTGTATATTTTATATTTCTGTTAAAATGAGAATTT
Source organism: Sinocyclocheilus anophthalmus (assembly GCA_018155175.1). Taxonomy (NCBI): domain Eukaryota; kingdom Metazoa; phylum Chordata; class Actinopteri; order Cypriniformes; family Cyprinidae; genus Sinocyclocheilus; species Sinocyclocheilus anophthalmus. Next base: position 484,272 of record JADLZN010007544.1, read on the forward strand.
TAATGTATTTAGTTCACAGACATTTTGATATTTTTCAATAATTTATATTTTATAAACTTTGAAATATGAGATCCAGACAGCTGGTGCTTTCGTGGGGGAATAAGGTAGCGCAGGACAAAATGTAGCTAATTTTCTTTTATATGAAAAAAAAAAGGGAAAAAAAGTCACATTTAAGGAATTTAAATACCTGTCTGCTTATACAGTTCTGTATAGATAAGGCTGATGCTGGCCCATCATTATGTTCCGCTGGAGAGTTTTATAAACAGTAGCTTCTATTTCTTACTGTTCTTTAAATGGTTATGTTATTAAAATATATGTGGAGAAAATGATTCATGTGTGTCTTTGTTATTTCAAAATTAATCTTACGGCAATAATTCTGAATCAAAGTAGCATGAAGGAAGACACACCCAACCCAACGCTCGCAGAAACACAGGTATGAAGTTGCAAACGCATGCAACTATCACCTTGCTCTCTCTGTGCAGCTCTGCAGGCTTTGCGGCAGATTTGTGGTTTTGTTTATTATGAGTCTTGGTTAAATGAGCAGCTCGTTTCTGTCAATGCTAATCATCATAAATACCACAGCTGCAGTTTTTCATCGAGCAAAAGATTCTCACACTTAAGATTAGCGTGGTGCCTTTGGCCGTCATATGTCGGGGCTTTACATGCACAACGGGCTCTTCTGAGGAAGGACGGGAATATGTAGTGCAGCGACGACCCTTAATAAAGGCCCCTGACGTAAGAATTCAAACGACTGTCTGTCCTCTCTGTCAAGATCCAAAGGTGCTTTCTTGACTATACAGATATGGGTTTATACTGCCAAATCATACAAATACCATACGTACAGTGGGGCCCAAAAGTCTGAGGCTACACACTCAGAATAAAAGGTACAAAAGCTGTCACTTTCAAAAGGTACTAATAAATACGTTTAAAGTACTAATGTGCAGCTTTAAGGTATTGACATGTATCATTTAGGGGTAAATAAAGTACAAAGATGTACCTTTTAGCTTTTGGACCTTAGAGTACTGCCACAGTGATAGCTTTTTTTTTTATGTGAGTCAAAATTAATGAAACCCCGAATAAATGAGTGTATGAATAACCAATGTTAATATTACAAAGAAATGGTGACTAAAAGAAGATGAAAAGAATGAAAATATAGGTTGCTAGTCAAATAAGTATATTTGTGCATATCATGTCACTGCTTCATACATATGTTCAGCTGTTCTTGCTTCCAGGCTACTAAAAAAGAAAGGAAAAAAAACTTCAAATACTTAAGACATTTGAAATGCAAGTAAATGTTAATATGCGGTTTATAAGCATCTTGCATATATGTGAGTAGGTATGGATATGCATGCAATAGCTGTTTATGCACATATAGATTATTGGTAATCTGGTGTTTTCTTCACACAGGTCGCTGCTATTATTATAAGTTTTAGAAATTTCTACATGTATCCCCTTTTTCGGGTGAATATCTTACTTATCAACAGATTTGACCGTAGTTGTCCATGCCACTTTTCAATGCCTACATGAAATTGCATTTGGAACTGCAGGGGATTCACCAGGTAATGAGTTACTAGTTTCACATTTAGCTGATCTTGTTACGGGTCTCACTTCTTGGAAAGAAGAGCAGTTGTTTGTGCATAACAGAAAAGTACTCTTTTTTGACATGTGAGCGATGTATTTGTGTGTCAATTTGCATATACTGTTGTCTTTTGGTAACGAGGTCTGGAAATGTCTGTGTTCTGAGTTGATAAATAGTGTTAGTCGGTCGCGGTGGTCAGATATTCTGTCAATCAGCATTTTTCTATTAGACACATATCATATTCCAGTATGCTCTGTGTCGATGCAGTTTCTGTCTTTTACATTTGCACACAGGACATCCAAAACATTCTGTCCAAATCAATGGGGAGTTGGGGAGACCAAAATACTTGGTCTCATATATATATATATGCAATATGTTGATTATGAATATATTTAAATTCATGAGGCTCTAGGTAAGGTTGGTCTGAGTGAGATCAACGAAGCATTAGCAGTGCATCACTTCTGAAGGCAAAACACTGCAGGTGAATAGGGTCAACATGTTAACTAATAGATAACTAATTATGCATTCATTCTCAAAATAGAAATCTAAAAACCTAAAGCAAGTTTCAAAATTCTTGTTTCATTTTGTTGACATATTAAATGTTTTTACAGATGGGATTCAACATATTGACGTTTTTAACATATTGAGAGAAGTTATGGAAGCAAAATAGCTTAAAATTGACCGGTGCATGAATGATTTTGGCTTAAACGTTTAATTCTCCTAATGTCCACAACGGACTACACACAAGCACACGATGTTCAAGGTCCGTGTGTTCTAGACATCATTCAGCACTAGTACGTTCACGTTTGCAGGTGGTTCCTCTCTTGCCTTCACCTTTGTCTGCTTTAGATCCGCATGTCATCACACGCTTCACCCATACACACACACTAGTGCACTTTACCTCATCACTTGTTTATAAAGAATCTGATCTTGCTAAAAATAATGCATTTAATGGGTACATTCAATATGCATAGATTTATAAATAAAACATGAATTCGATTTCTGTGAGTTTGTTTGGGAGTCATATCAATTTTGTTTTTGCACTATGCAGTTGAAAAATGCTGAAAATGGTTGTCAGGTTACACAAACACGGTGTATCTGTGGGTTTGAATGCACCTACAGTTGGGGATTTCAAAAGGGTAATTTTCATATCTGACTGAGGTAATTTTCCATTACGGTTGAGTGAAGAAGAAAAAAAAAACGAAAGAAAGGCAGAGAAAGAAAGAAAAAAAACTCTTTGCAATTGCAAAAGTGTCATAAGTGGTGAAGTTAGGTGATGTCCTATGCCTGCAGGCTGTTGAAGAATCTCGATCTCTCTAGTATGCGCACACACACACACACACACACAGAGTGAGAGCTACAAGCGTCCTATGCAGAAGATGTGTGTGGAGTCTGAGCACAAATATTTATGCTAAAGTCTATGGCTGGCCTCAGCGCTCCTGCATTACTACCACCAGAGCACAAGCAGGCCAAATGCCCCAAAAACTCAAAATAAAAGTGAGTAGTGAATTTCTGCGGATCAGCGAGTAACAGGAATTTGCAACGTGTATAATGACTATTTTTAAAGTTTCAACTCGGAGTAGTGCGTGCACATAACTAGAAACATAACTAGTTATACAAACATAAACATAGCTTTTATAAATTATTTTTATATATTGTTATTATATCAATAATCCAAATTTACACGAATCAAGAAAATAATAAAAAAACACAATTTCAACGTATTATTAAAAGAATAGTTCACCACAAAGTATTGTACATGTTTTTCTGAGAAATATTCACTATATGACATCCAAGATGTAGATGAGTTTGTTTCTTTATTGGAACAGATTTGGAGATATGTAGCCTTAATCCTTGGTGCAGCAATGGATGCTCTGCAGTGAATGGGTGCCGTCAGCATGAGACCGCCAAAACAGTTATTAAACCTCACAATAATCCACCCCACTCCAGCATCAATCAAACATCTTGTCAATTGAAAAGCGCGTGTTTTGAAAAAAAAAAAACATCAAATGTTTTTATATGTGTTCAAACCATTGCTTAGGCAAAAATATGAGTTATAATCCACAATAACGGGATACCACAATAATTGGATCTCATTCTGACGGCACCCATTCACTGTAGAGGAATTAGCGGAGAGCAAGTGATGTAATGCAGTGGATACAGTAATATATGGTGAGTTTCTACAAGTTCTAATATGCGTAAAAATGAATTGATTCTTCAGGAATATGATACTGGATGGATCAGTGATGTAAACACCACCTAATGACAATATGACGGAACTATGCATGATTTATGACATTCCATCAGGTCCTAGTCAGTGCTATCCCTTGTTGTGTCCTTTTTTTTTTCCCCAAAAAAAAAACCAATTATTTGTTTAATGTGATAAATTAACTCACAAAATGTGCCATGTATCCCCGTGAGGAGATGGAGAGAGAGATGGCCCTCATGACGCATGTTAAGCTCCTCTCACTGGTTCCATTACGCCACAGCTTGTGAAATACATGCCCATTCCTGGTTCCCCAATGTCCTCTTCATAACAGCGCTTTCTATTCTGGGCTCATTGTCCTGAACGGTCGAATCTGGTTCGGGTCAATATTACCAGGGATCAGTAACACTGTCTTGGGACTTCATTACAGCCCCATAACTGAGCCTATTGGACTATCAGTGTCTGATCTATCTCTATTCTCATGGTTTCAGTGATGACTCATGATCTGCTTGCAAATTCTATTTATTTTAACCCATTTACTGTAAGCCGAGGGGTAAGGGTGCCAAATGTTTTTTTTGTTTTGTTTTGTTTTTTCATCTGGAAATATTTGTTTACTCAGAAATGCACTGAAACATTAGTTTGTGGAATATCAAATATTTAAATAGCAATTATTTATTATGACTAAAAAACATTTTTCTAAACAATAAGAATAATAATTATAATAATAATAAATGAATATAATGTCAATAAATTATGTTCAAAGCAAATTATTGTATTTATTTATTTCTTACAAATATGAAAAGATCCTATTTAAGGATTAACCTATGTAGACAAAAAAAAAATCAAAAATTAAAATTAAAATAATTCAAAAAAAAAAAAAACCCTAATGCGCTCATTAATAATATATTTGATTGTATTGTATGGTAGTGTATGCCGCATTGGTATTATATTTAATATGTCATAATAGGAAATAAGAGACCTTTATGGAATGAATTCCATTCATTTAGGGTGTTACTTAAGAGCAAAATATCCTAAGTTTTGCTTTTAAAAGAATATATCAAAGTTGTTTTACTTGATAATTTTATTATTAATATTTTTTTTTTTTACAATTATTAACAAAGCAAAGGATGCTAATTTAAGATATTCTGGTGTTGTAAAAAAACTGCGCTGTGTTTTTTTCTTTTTTGAAACAAGAAACAAACAAACAAACATACCATATCAGATTAAGGGCTAATCTACTCATTTAGTTCAAACTACCGATTTATTTTTTTTGTTTTTTTTTTAACTATTGTGAGGTTATGTTGTGTAGTATACATTAAATCTAGGCAAATATTTATAGTCTTAAACTATTATTTACAAATTTTGTTTAATATTCATGTCCGTTAGTTTGTGTTAAAACAAATAAAAATAAACAAAAACCTTGGGCATTAATGGGTTAATCTACTCATTTATGTTCACAAATTAAATGATTTGTACCATTGTGAGGCCAGTTTGTATTTACATTTAAATAGGATTAATCGGAAAACAACAAAGACCTTATAAATATAATTTCATTTATTCAGCATCTCGCAGACACTTTGATTTTCTCGCTCTCGTGTTTCTCAGTCTGAGTGAAGACGTCATGACCCAGATTTAGCCACAGGTGGGAAGTGTATAATGTGGGTGTAGGGGGCCGGGTTGCCCAAGCTTTACCTGTGATTTGCATTTTTATTACACTTGTCCTTGTCCAGGACTCCCATAATGTGCCACTGACCCCTCCACAACCCCATCGTGTCCCTCGTCGGGACCACACCGTATTCATGAAGGGCCAAAAGCTAGGGACCTGGCATTTGAGACGGGAAATGAAGACGTCTTCAGATGGTAATGTGGACTTTCCATCAGGAATGCTGATTGATTTTTGTTTCAGAAGGCATGGCAGCTTATAAACCACTAGACAGGTACAATGAGAAGCGAGTGTGTTTGTTGGGGCAGAGGCAAAGGTGGTAGACGGAGGGTCAGCGGACGATCTCCACTGCATTCAATACCTGACACTCCAGCGCTAAAAGCTCCTGATGAAGTGCATTTACTATGCTCGTATTGTTACAAAAAGGCAAGTGCTGGCCTCTTGCTGCACCAGCAAAACCCACATCAATAATGTAATATTTGGTATGTACAAGAAAAATGTGCTTATGCAATCGTCATCATCTAGATTTATAACCCCGAGTGCATTTCTGCTGGCCGCAGTACGCGATTCCAGGCACATGTTTGCACAAGTGCGCTGCGTGCATGTGCGTATGTAAGCGCAGCTGGCTGAACGCAAACTCTGCTCTGAATGTTTTCACTTCTCGTTTACTGGGCTTTGTTTGGGAGTTAGCACGCCTTTCCCAGGACATCTGCTCCCTGCGCCCACGGTCGGCCTCTCGACCAATCGGGACACTCCTGACTCCCTTCAAATGGGCCGCTGATGTCCTCTGATTGGTCGACAGAGGCAGGGCCCAGAAAGTGAAGACTCAGGCCTGAGAATTTTCCGAAACCTCCCCACCTCCTCTATGGGTTTCTCGGGCCAACATCTGCTTCCAATCACAGTTTCTCCAGAGATCCCCCCTCGGCCCACTTTTCAAGGGCCCCCGCTGGAGAATGGTTCTTGGGATTCTCCTAATGGACTCCGGTCCTGCACTGACTCGAACAGAGATTCTCATCTTCTATGAGGCTTTATAGAAACGCATCTGGATAAACGTAACACTTGGCCTGGAGTGATTCAAACACTGGGCTCCATCCGAGAGGGGAGGAATATGGTACATACTGTGGGAAAAAGCTTTCCGGTGGGAAACTCTATGTAAACTCTATGTTCTTATTTTTCAGTTAAAATAATAATAATAAAAAAGACTAAACAAAGATAAAATAAGACATATTTGCACATTTAACTTATTACATAAAATAAGCTTTCTGACTTAATCAATTAAGCTGATTTATATAATGATATTGTTTATAAAAACAAATACGCCATTAACGATATTCTCTAAAAATCAAGAAAACAAAATTAAGCAAATAAGCCACTATCATTTTATTTTTAAAGATTTTATATTATAATTTAAAATCTACATTGTATAAAAATAATATTTTACAGAATTTTAAAAAAACAATTTACATTTTCTAATAAATTAAGATTCTATCTTAATATATTTAGATTCGTTATAAAAATCTAGTTTGCTTATTTGTGAATATATTCTCTGACAACAATAATATATTAGTATATTTACTGGAAAAATATGGAACCGATCATTTTTACTACTTATTTTTACTACTTAGTTAAACTAACTGATTTTAGAAAACTTTTATGTAAAAATTACATCAAATATTATCTATAAGGTATATACTCCATCATCTAATTATTAGATGGATAGATAGATGGATGGATGGATATAATACAGACAGACAGACAGAAAATAGACGGATAGACAGATAGATAGATCGATAGGTAGACATACAGACACACAGACAGACAGATATAGATGATTTTTAGATTAGATAGATAGAAGATCATAGATTAGATAGAAGTAGATAGACAGCAGCAGCCAGACAGACATGACAGACAGACAGACAGACAGGCAGACAGACGATAGATAGATAGATAGATAGATAGATAGACAGACAGACAGACAGGACCGGTAAGACAGAGAGTAGTAGTAGATAGATAGACAGATAGATGACAGACAGACAGACAGACAGACAGACAGATAGATAGATATATACTTAAGTTAGAATTTTATGCTTAGATTAAAATTAAGAACAAATAAAATATATTCTCTGAAAACAGGTCTTATTTTATACTTAAATGTATTGTGCTTTGACAATGCGTAGACATTTTTACTGAAAAAAAGTATTTACTGACAAAAATATTGAAAATAATTGTATTATTTTTTGAAAGCTAAAGATGCAATTCAGTGCGATGCACTTTACACCCAGCACTTTACATCCTTTGTTTCATGACTGACCTTTGTGCAGTCAAAAAATACAAAACCAGCAAGGCCAGAGAGAAGACGGGCCTTCATACGCTAGCTGGATGGAGACGAGTCTTGCTGCCTCATATATACATGTTTGAAGTGGTTTCTGAAGGGTTTGGGGAGGGCTGCTAGACCACCAAACTGCTGCAGTAAGTGTGCTCTCCCACGACATCTAGAGCCACCGAGGCCAGGGTCAGCTATCTCTCTCGATTGTCTCACTGCCCTTCAATACCCATCAAACACAATTTTCATGTGTGGTCGCTTATGCAGTTTTTCTCTGCATGACTTTCAACGGCACTGTGAAAATAAACAGCTGCAAAGGCTAATAATAACAGGTACTTAGCGTAAATATTCACAGCTTAGATTCTTGAATCACTATGGGCTAAAACAAACACACAAGAGATGGAACCACTGCATGGATTCCCATTACCATGTTTTCCAAGAGCTTCTGCAATGATCGGATGCTGGCATCTGGAAAAGCAACTCTGTTTTGGTGATGGGGGAAAAAAAGGGACATAAACATCCCTCAAGATGATTAACAACCTAGCTTACTTTCTGTTTACTAGGGTAATGGGAAAGAATCCAGTCCCTCCAAAACAAAGAATGCTGTTAAAAACAGTTCATCCACAGGTGAATCTTATGCTACATGAACTCTTTCATAATGTGCCTTTTCAGTGAGTGCCAAGACAGCTCAACAATGATCACTTTTTCAGCAGACTTGGTTTCAGAAGTATTCTTCATACCCATTTTCTTTATAAGTATAAAATCTAACACAATCAATAAAGAGTTGTAAACTAAACCAACTTTTTCAGACATCTGATTCTGAAACAAAAAATATTTAAAAGACAAAAGTAACTATCTTTCACAAGGCAATGAGCAACATATTCCAGGAAGCATTACAAATCATGCAATCTAATCAGTTATGATGATGTGATATAAAACGATTGACTATACATAACATCTATATATTTGACATGTATTTAAACATGCAATTATGAAGTGTCATTTATTATGTTTTATGTGAGTACAGTGGACATGTTTTCATGGTAGCAGTGATTATTATTATTACAATTATTTAAAATGATGCTGAAATCACATTACTTGTGGCTTTTACAGAAGCACATCATTGCTTAAATACAATACAGCAGATTAAAAAGATAAAAAAAAAATAGGAATCAATTAATTTATAATATATCTTGTTTACAAAAGATATAGCTTTTGTTATCTCTTAATTTGTTAAATATATAAAATAATAAAAAAAGCAACAATAAATACATATTTATGAATATGGATAGTAATAAATTTACTAATATTTAACCCAATTATAAAAACAAAATGATTTAAAAATATATAAAATAAGCTATTCATTACCTGATTTGCCTAAGATAAACTCTGTTAGCCGAACATTTAGTCACCGCTTCCAATCATGTCTCCACCAAGTCTCTCAATGGTGCTATTTGTGAAAAGAAAAATTGTAAACATAATAAATACCGACTCGTACCAAAAAAAATCAGCCCTTCAGACACTTGAATAAGTATAGCATGAGCAGTAGACAGTAAGATATGAGGTAGAGTTGTAGGGCAAATAATACTAGCCACTTTTCCATAATGAATCATCTTAACTGGCTTCACACTGACTAAAACCACCATGATCTTACTCCAAATCAGATCGCAAAGGACAAAATTACACGTATATTACAGATAACGATGTTTGTGTGTTCACTGCTGTGTGTGTGCACTTTGGATGGGTAAATGCAGAGCACTAATTCCGAGTATGGGTCACCATACTTGGCCACATGTCACATGTCACTTCATGTCACTTCACTCATGTAAAGGAGTGTGATCATTCAGATTCCTGTAAAGATCCTGTATTTTAGTTAAAAGACAACAGATATGTTTTATAGGCATCGAACGTCAGAATCTGGTGTTGTGAGTGTAGTCTGTGAGATGATGCTATTATTAAAACTGATAAAAGTCGAACTTTTGAATGAAATATACTGTATTCTCTCAGATATGCAGATCTGTACTTCAGGCGTAATGTGGTCGCATCACATGACAGATCCCTCATTCTTTCCTTTTATGAGCACATTTACATCAACTGACTCATGCTATGGTGGAATTGACATTTGGCACGGCAGATCACAGCTTTGGAGGAGTCAGTCGGGAACCTCCGTTAACTCATTCCACTTCAGTGACGTCAACGGGCCGATTAACTATGAGAAAAAGTGAAGTCACAAGATGAGCCAGCACATGTGTAAACCAACGCATACACATCTGCATCGTGGCACATTCCAGCAGTCCTGACAAGGATATGAATAAAGCAAAAAAGAATGGAAAGATGAATGAAAATGGGAGTTAATCTCAAACACTGAGCATAAACCACAGCTCAAGGCTGATATGAATCAGAGATCATGGACTCCACCCCCCTGGGTACAAGAGGGCTCTGTTATTTCCATTAGCATCATCAAACTGAATTACAAAAACCATGACAACAATGTTCCCCAAAAACTATATATATTGTTATTTTTTTTTGTATTAATATTGTGTGTTGTGTCATTTGAAAGCTTATATCTATGGAAAACATTTCTCTATGGAACCCAAAAAGTGCTGCCTAGCACTTGGCACTCTATGTGTTACTGTATAGGAACTGTCATTTTTTTGGCATTAATAAATCAGAAAAAGACCTATAGATCCAATTTTTGTGGGTTTGTAATCCATGTTGTGCTTTTGTGTGTGTCCAGCCGATTCATATTATACGTAGATATACTACATAACATTTACAGGTACAAAAAGTTACTTTTTTTGTATGTTTGGACTGATGTGAAATAGTTACACTTATAGATGTACGGGCTAGCATCTATTATTTGTAAGCAATTTTAGTATTACAGTAATAGGAATATAAAAATGTAATAATAATAATCCAAATAATAATAAGTCATAATTTCCTATTGGGGGGAGGGGGGGGGGTTCTCCTCAAACACCACCAGATTAAAATTATCTACAAAATGTATTGCTTGTAATGTATTTTTTGGCTTATTTTTATATTTTTGGCCATTTATAGATATATTGTTAGATCCCTTAACCCTATTCCCATACCTAAACACGTCTGCATTTATAGAGTGTTTAAAATCAATATATAAAACGTAATGGGCAGAATCATATAGTGTGATACTTTTAGTTTTAATATAACGTTAAACATATTTTTGAGGCACTGATCCCACTCTTACCTCTAAACCTAACACTTCTTAAAAATATATAAGAAATATATTACAGATAATCAACACATTTTTAATTTGTAATGAGTGTGGAATTTGACAATTACAGTCAATACTGAGGATGGAGATGAAAAAACAAAACAAAACATAAACAATCATCTTGATTCTGACAGCACACACATACAATGAATTGATTTTATGATCATTTTATGTTGTGTTTTTGGTGTATTCTCAGATTTTTTATATATTATTTGGACTTAGAGCTTATTGAGAAAACTCAATGATCTCAATGATCATAAGCACAACAGAATAAACCAATTAAAGGAATTGGTCACCAATAATAAATTTATTTCTTTTGCTGAACACACAAAAAATATATACTGTGTATTTTGAGATTGTTGAGAACCAAATACTTGTAGACGGTAGCCACTGACTTTTCTCTACAAAAAAAAACATAGAAGTCAATGGTTACCGTCAAATGTCTGGTAACCAACATTGTTCATAATATCTTATTCAATACATGTGAATATTCACAAGATCATGTCGGTGTGTGCGTGTGGTTTTATCCCTCGCTAATGGCTATCAATGAAACTCAAGCTTTATGCTCTCTGAACTCCAGTAATGTATAAACTGATATTTTTCTGCTATCGTCTCCTGGCTGTTTTGTGTGTAGTTTTGTCATGGGTGGCCCTGCTCAGTGCCAGGCAGAGAGATTGTTGGAGGTTTGATTCCCGCTGTCGGAGACTAAACAGACTGCTGTGCGTTTTATCTATTAAACGCAGCTCCAGCAGACTGCGTTATCACAACCGTGCCAAAAACTGGAACACGTTTGGTGCGTATTAATAGATAATTATAAACAATTACTGCTTTTTTTTTTTTTTTTCGAACTGAGGCTACAAAGGGAAAAAAGAAAGGCATCCGTTTTGGCCTAAAGTGGGTTCATTGATGCTGATTTCAAGTTTTCCTTTAATTGGAGTGAACGTCTTTGATTGGCATAGATAAGATCCCTGAAGTTGCAAAGACTAAAGTCTCCAAACCAAAGACATATTCTTTATCAAAGATAAGACTCTACCACGCCCCCCTAAAACGGCTCGTTCCAACATGCCCCCACATACCTACATCACTATGTGGGAATATTAGCATAACGCAGCCCAAATGCTCACGCAAAGAAAGAAAGCGTGGTTTTCAGTAAACCGCAGTTAGGTTGAATTTGAGCATGTCAGGGCTACGCTGTGTGTTTCTAGTGCGAAAGCACAAGCTACTTATTTTGGCCTTTCTCGAAGTAGATGCAATTTTAGGATCTTTAGATGAGTACATACAGAACAGCAATGCATTTTGATGATTACGACGTTTTTGAGTGAAGCTAGGAGAGGGAGGTCTTTGACTTTGTACTATGAAAATTGGGATTCTGAATCAGCACTGAAGTATGTTTTATATCGAGTTTGCTATTGACTGTTCAAATACGGAGTTTTGCGACAGCTGAAGGTAAGCGTTTTGTGGTGGTGTGTGTGATGGAGAGTAGAGAGAGACAGGTCACATCACAGTGGAGTCAGCTTTCTTAATTGTGGCTTGTGTACTGCAAACACATAACGTTACCAGCTTCATCACTGTGTCTGTCAGCGACTCTGTTCCCCTTTCGGGCTTGAACTGATGATAAAACTAATGACATTATTTACTGTCTTTACATTTATTTTGAAAGATGAAGCTCGCGATTATGGTAAGGGGCGTTACAACACGAGTGCTTGCGGTGTTCGGCCAATCACAATGCACTGGGTCAGCCTGCCAATCAGAGCAGACTGCGCTTGTCGGAAGGACTTTGTAGAAAACGAAGCGTTTGAGAGAGGCGGGGCATATAGGACCTACAATAATGTACAGTATTTGAAAAAAAAAAAAAAGTGTTTTTTGAACGTTAAAGCATGTCAAAATATTCTGTTACACCAAATACACAAAAAATGATCTTTAAAAAAGCATCATATGACCCCTTTAAATAAAATGGGTGACTGGGTGAAAAAGAGCTAACAGGTAGAAATGCGCTTTATATTCACTGAAGTCAGGGTTTATCTTTTTACCCGGCTGACTTGGATTGTCTCCTGTGTCCACTCCTGGATATTCCCACATTAGGAGTGTCCGTGCCGCTCTCCAGGGCCGGGAGGCTGGGAAAGGCAGCAGCCTGGTGTTCTCACATTCAGTCCAGCACGCTTATACATTGGCCAGATGTGTGGATGAAGAATAGACCGCCAAACCAGCTCAGATGTGTTCAGAGCAGCACAGCCAATCGCTGAACATTGACACAAACCTGGAGGGAGACATCAGTGGATTACTGGATGTAGGGATGAGGTTTGACCATGAGGAACTGATCTAGATTGATTTCATGGAAAATATGCTGGTGTAGCAGAGGGGGTCCAGTTTCATACACATGCAAGGTTTAATTGGTTTGTTTTAAAATGTGTGCAAAGGGGTGCAAAATTAATTACAAATGAAATATGAAAACTGGAATGGTTAGTGTTTAGTAACGTCTTAATCATTGTACTAGGTTTGGATTTAACATTTAAACATTTATTTACAATAAAAACTACCTATATTTCTGCCCACACAGTGAAACTGCTTGTTACAACTCATCTGTTGTTGTAGTTTAGAAATTGTATTTATATATGTATAAGCATGTATGCACTACAGTAAACAGAATAAAACATGAAAACATCTTGTTTTGTGTTCACCACAGACCTTGTTTCAGAATCAAAAACGTATTGACTTGAGGTTGATTGAACCAGAAGTCATCCCTGCAACGCTCAGCAGAATTGATGTTTGATGAATTTATTAAAATATCCAAGTTATTTTTAGCTCTCATTTAGGTGTAAAGGCGAGGTGCTTAAATCAAAACTTTAAAAAACCTTAAGGGTTTATATAACTGTCTACATCACAGTTTATCAAAGACATTATCTCGTTATGATTAAAAACATGTTCTGAATAAGCGTACCCCCCCCCAAAAAAAAAATAAAATAAAAAATAAATACTAAATAAATAAATAAATAAATCAGCATGTCAGATGAGTAGGATGTCCAAATGCATGGCAAGCATGAAACAGCAGGCGAACAATACCTGGACAAAATACTGCACCAGCTGAGATTCAATAGAAAGCTAAATCTGCACAATTTACTATCCAATAATGCAATGGGAGCCGCGTAGATGTCAGATTTGAAAAGTAAAAAATAAATAAAAAGGCTGAAACTGAGCTGAGCAGCTCTTTTGAAGAGTTTTCTCTTTGAAGTGCTGGTTGCACATATTTGCTTAAGCACATATGGATCAAGGACAATAGCAACATGGTGGTTGAGGATATTTATATATAATACATAAATACTTCTGGCACATTTTAGCACCTGGATAAACTGATTTGTGGGTGTTTAATGAATAAGATGCAGGTTTTAAGATAAAATAGTGGGTTTAGTGCATTTTTAGTGAATTTACATAATAGGTTTTGAAAATACATAACTATGATTTCTTATTAGTCAAAATGCATCTTCCCTTTTCGACAAAGATGACAAACATGGAATAAATATAAGACAGAGAGATAAAGATGGGGTGGTGAAGTTTAACAAACTGCAGACTTGCAAACCGCAGCTTGTACTGTGATAAAACACCTTTTCTTCCCCCACACTGTGAATTAGTGCAAGATGAGTAGGCGGCAGCAAAGAGGGAGAGAGATAGAGAGAGTTTCAGGTCACTGACTCTGCAGCCGCAACATACTCCAAGACTGCACCCGAAGGCCAGGTGTCTGCACTGACCGGAGGAACCCGAGCCCGTCAACCGGTTCTGTGTCGACACCTTCCCTTTCAGCTGTCATTGACCTTTCACAATCTCCACGAGCGAAGTGGAGCATCGACAGGAAACCACTTTATCGGGAGCACAAACTTTCTCAGAAAGCCATCACACATTAAACACAGTTAGAAGGGACTAAAGCATAGTTCAGCTGGTAGAGCGAAACACTAGGTCATGTGTTTGACTCCCAGGGAACGCACTCAAATGTGCATTGAATGCACTGTAAGTCTCTTCGGATAGACTAAATGTAGGATTTGGACACAGTCCGTGAGTCGCGATCCCTCTCAAATGGTGGTTTTGATGTTTTTCATTGTTGTATTGGAACATGCTGAAATCAGCATGAGAGACGTGCTGGTATCTTGTATAAAACAAGTCTGCTGCCAATAAACGCCCACATGCTTCTTTGATCTGACATACGAAAAAAAAAAAAAAGAAGAAAAACAAACAAAGCAGAGGACAGTTTTGTGGTTAAAAGAAAAACACCAAATGCAAGCCATGCCTTGGTATTTGAGTTAGACAAACACATAGACTTTATCATTTACACTAAACCTGAAAGTGTGCATGGTTTAACTTTTCTATTTGTTGGCATGTCTACAACACAGTATGTGTGATGCATATTTCATCAACTTGCTCGTGTAGCACAGACATGCATGTGCCTGTAAGTGCTTGCACTATTCACAGACTCTGGATCATTGACTAAGTTGACTGTTAATTTGTTTATGAATTTGCTAACTGATCGAAATAGTTCATTGCAAAGAAGTGTTTACAGAAGTACATATCAGTAGTTCTAGGATTTTACTCTCAGTTCTTTGGCTGTCAGATACTTCAGAGAAACCAATTCAAGGATTGAGTAAGCAATTAAAGTCGTTAAAATCTATTTTCTAAATGCATGTTATAGATCTTATTGTGGAAAATACATTGGTGCGTATGTTTCATTTTTACTTTTTATTTGACCTTGCAACATTTAATCAAACATTACACATCTTCCGGTGAACTTCTGAGATCTTCTAGATCTTCTAGTGAGCGCGACGGAATTCTCCAATCAATTTATTGTCTTAAACTCCGCCCCTGCAAACGCTCCTTTTGAGTGCCACGCCCACATCTCATTATTTAATCAAAAACTGGTGCATTGAACCAAGCCCCGCCCTACTTTTTTTTTTTCCGTTTTCAGATGTCTAACAGTACGAATACGAAGAAAAGATCTGTCACAAACTGTTCTAATTCAGTCTGATTTGAGTGAACCAGTTCAAAAGAATGATTCGTTCACAAACTGGACATCACCATTTGATACTGAAAGGATGACTTTGCAGAAACTTACATGCCAGAGTTTCAGTAATGTCCACTGATATGTCCACTGGTCGGCACTGGACAAAAACAAACAAGTTGATTTAGTTTCTGGCTAGAACTTGTGAAATACTTTTATAGATAACCTGATTTTATTTAGCTCAAATGGATATGACCTCTGCAAATGAGGAAGAGACAGAGGAAGTAGACACTTGAAAGTATCAGTCTGTGCTCTGGAAGACATTAATGTACAGCATCTGTGTGCAGCGGAGCTAGAGAGGATCCTTGTATTTTTAGCTGAGAATGTGCCTCTCATTTACCTGCAGATGCATAGAGCAATGATTTATTGATCCCAGCATTTGGAGCAGGGCTCGCTCAAAGCTGAAGATAAGGTGTGAGACACATGGAGCCTTCAGACAGACAGGGAAAAAAGAGGGAGGGACGACGAGAAGAAAAGAGAGATTGCAGACAAGGGAGGGGTAGCATGAGTCAAATTGGAAACATGTCCTTTCAATCGGGACCCATCGGCAGACAGGAAGCGCTATCTTTTCTTCAGGTGAGAGACCATGACCCCTGCGGTGGAAAGCAGGATCGGTGTCTGATCTTCGGGGCTATACTTCTGACTTAGTTATCTCTCTCAGTGGTAATGAGTAAATCTGGTGCATTTTAGCTCTCGTCATGGAAGCATATTTTTTATCTGCTCTCAGGTGGGATTGGGTCCAGATGGGACACTTGCTCCTATGGGTGTGGATTTCGACATGGATGTTGTTTAAATCTTTAAAAATCCCAAATGGTCTTACTGAACCAGACCTGCATGACTCTAAATCTTCTTTGGAAAATAGTTTTGCCGCACAATAGAAGTCAATGGGGTTCAACATTCCACAAAATCCTTTGTGTTTGTGTTCCGCAGAAGAAAAACATTTCAGGTATAGATCTTAGACACCATATTCAATTTGACATGGATGAAAACCAAACTATTAAGCTATTCTCAATGCGACCAAACATTATACATGTACTAGACAATGCAATGTTCACAACTCACAACTTTCAAAACTGTTTTATGGAGATTTTGTCTATTGAAAGTCTTTAGAAAATATTTCATCAGCTGAACAATCTTTGTATTGTTAAACAACAGTACAATACACTGAACACACGGTACTTCAGTCACTCATAACCTAATTTTCATTCCTGCCAAAAATGAAATATAGCACTAACCTAAGGTCAACGTTTGCAAAAACACATTAGCATACTATTTCTTCAGAACGTTCCTTGCGCATGAAGCACTCACAGTGAATACAGATCCCACAATGCATTGCACACAACTTTGTCTTCCATTTCCAGTTTGACGAATTAATTGAAATCTTGATCTGTTGCTTAATTATTATATGATCAAGCTGCCAAATGTTAAGGACATTTTAAAGTTTTTATTAAAAAAGGCAAAATAAAAGTTGTATGTGTCCTTCAAGTAGAGGGCGAAATATCGTGAGTTTCCGAGAGCATGAATGACCAAGCAAAGTCATATTTACAAGTAAGAAACTCATCATTTTAAATGATAAGAGTTATGACATTAGAAGCAGCATGCTGATTTGCAGCATGGTGGAAACGCAAATCTATAATACAGATAATATCATATAGTATATCTACAATCTATAGAGATCAGTGAGTGGAAAGCAATTCTGTTGCTAATGGTGTTAATCAATGAACTTTCATGATTTGCTTCACATATAGTTGAGATACCATGCAAGTAAGTGATAGAAATGAACACTTTTCATCATTTTGAATTTGGTAACAAATTTAGGTTATACAAATATTATGGGAACATGTTTTGAAATATTGAAAAATGTTGATTATAACATTATTTAAAGGTTACAAAAACATTTCGCACGATGTTCTACTGAGCTTATTTTCACCCAAAATATAATAATTGAATGTTTATTTTAATATTTAAGATCGTTAAAATGTCTAGTTTCTTGCAGGCTAGATGTATTAAAGGTAACCAGAACATTTCTTATAAAATGTTTAACCCAAATACGGTTATTTTAAAGGGGTCATATGATGCAATTTCATATTTTCCTTCTCTTTGCGTGTTACAAGCTCATGCGTGCTAAAGAAGATCTGTAAAATTTGAAAGACGTAAATTAGTCCCAACTCACAAAGAGATATTTTTAATAAAGTTAAGAGTCACACTATCTAATGGCTGGTCTACAGCCAATATCTACTCATAGTGGGCGATAGATGCCTAACGCGGCCGCCAAATGGACTCACGAAATAAAGAAGAGCCGGCATAGAACTTTTATTCTCGCTGTAGTATTGTTGCTGCTGCCGCCATGTCGTGAAGACACTTTGTTTCGTTGTGAAAGCGAAACTACGTTGTTAGGTCTTCCAAAAGAGGACGATATCCTTGTCCTGCATGGAGAGATCGTTGCTGGTAGCGGAGGGGAAAATACCACCACTAGTGTGTGGATCGCCGGATCGGATTATCACCAGTTTCACGCTTCCTTCGCCAGGGGAACCGCAGTTCTCGACCCGCGCCTCCGCTCACCTCTTGATGGTTAGGTACGCTACCTAAACAGGGGCTTTCGCTCACGCTAGGCCGATGTGTTTTTCGTTGTGAAAGCGAAACAACTTTGTTTGATCTTCCAAAAGAGGAACTATCCGCTTCGTCGTGCCTGGAGCTGATCTGTGCTGGTCGATGAGGGAATACATCAACTTAGTGCTGAGGATCGCCGGCACATTTTATGGAGGAATGTTTACGATCCGGGCCAGAGTCAGTTAGACTAAAGATGTCGCAGTCGACTAGTAAGTACGTTTTTTTTCATTTGCCACCAGTATGAAGCAAAATCGATTTTGGGCAGTTAGAGTATCACTTGTTGTTTGGAATTTCTTTGATCACAAAGGCAGACCGGGTTTTTGTCGTACGCGGTAAAAAAGTCATTATAATCAGTAATTATGTCCCCAGTGGATGCAACAAATGCCTCGTTTGTAGTGGGTTTTAATGTTTTTGTGTAGTTGCTCCGGCTGGGACACGCCATCACAGTATGGTGAGGGGCGTAACATTTCCGTCTCATGCTTGAGGTATTCAGCCAATCACAACGCACTGGATAGCTTGCCAATCAGAGCACACCTCGCTTTTTCATACCGATGAGTTTTGTAAAAATCGACACGTTTCAGAAAGGCGGGGCATAGAGGAGCAACAATTATGTACATAATGTGGAAAATAATGTGTTTTTTGAACTTTAAACCGCATAAACACATTTCATTACACCAAATACACAAAATAATGTTCTTTTTAGCACCATCATATGACCCCTTTAATATTCTAAGAACGCTAACTGTTTAAGTCACTAGACTCATTTCATATCCTCCTGTTTTTCATAAGAGTTACACAGATATTTATAGCAATGCCAAGATCAGATTCTCTCCAGACGTTTTGGCTGAAGGTTTAAGTGAATGCCCGACAGATGCTCCTTTTTTATTCACCTTTCAGTTCCTCCACCCTCCTTGTCTTTATCCCTCTGTTTAAAAAAAGGAGACTCAGCTGAATCTCTGAGGAAAAAGGAAATCCGTCAGATCTGAGTATGGCACCCTGCCCTCCTCGCAGAAGCTCTGGCCTCTTCAAAGCCAGAGGAAGTAGAAGCCTTTTAAGAGCATCCTGCAGACTTCCTGCGTGGCCAAACCTAGCCGTACGCCCTGATCTGCCAGCAGTGAGCTGCGTTTGACCCCCATATCGTCAACACTGTGGGATCAGAGATTGATGCATTCACTTTGTTGATGTCACAATCTGTGATGGCGAGGAACGATGGAGGCGAGGAATAAACAAAACAGTCTTTAATCCAAGAAACACAGGGTACATACAACATGACGCAAAACGACATGAAACACTGAAAGGAAACACATGAACATAACAAGTAGAACTGACAGAGACAGATTGCACAGACTAGGATTTAAATACAGGGGATGATTGGGGAAACACAGGTGTATGGGATGACTAATCAAACTAATTAACAAAACGAGGACAGGAACATGACCAAATAAAGGAACAGAAACCGGGGCAAAACATGACAAAGACACCTCGCACCATAGCAAAAACAGAGGGAGGCGTGGTTGGGAACTTGGGAAGAGGTTCTGGAGGAGGACGGACACCCGGGAGGGGGCCGGCAGACAGAGACCAGGGTGGAGACAATGGAGGAAGGAATGGAGCCAAGCAGGACCAGGCCACGTTAATTAATGCTGACACATGGTGAGCCGACGGATGAGAGGAAGAATGGACTGAGGAATGGCCAACAACTCCAGGGGGCAGGACCAACGGTTTTTGGCAGTAGGTGGGGAGGAGCCCGAGGTGGAGACGGAGAGCCAACAAGCTAGGGGGATGCCGAGGATCCGTGGGGCCAGGGTGGAGCAGAGTGCTCTGGCGACCAAGGCGGAGCAGAGATCTGGAGATCCACGGCGGAGCCGGAGCGACTGAGGACCAAGGTGGAGTGGCGGGAGGAGGAGCCCCAATAGAGCGGTGGGACAGAGACACGAGTTGAGCCGGGGAGTCGAAGTCCTTGATTGGTGATGGTGGGTCGAACGCCCGGGACCCACAAGGCAGAGATGGAGGGACGAGGGAGTCCGGTGGAGCTGGTGGATTGATGGGTGACGGTGGAGGTGAGGGAGCTAGAAGCCGAGGTGGAGCCGCTGGGTCTGTGGGCCGAGGCGGAGTCCGGGCCTCGGAAGCTGGAGGCGGAGGTGAGGGATTCTCCAGCCATGGTGACGCTGGAGGATGGCAGGAGCTCGCACCGTAATGATGTTGGGCTGAGGGCGAGCTGAGGGGCAGCCAGACGACAGCAGTGGAGGAGGCAGGAGCAGGTGGGAGAGCTGGCATTTGTGAGTCTCCGGGCATTCATGGCTAAACTCTGGATCGGGAGCCCCCTCTAGGCTGAACACAGGAACAGGATGGCAGAAAGGTGGAGAGGACACTTGAGGGCGCTTACGAGGAGCTGGCACTGGAGGGCGCTCTGGACTGGATTCAGGGACTGGTGCCATCTCCTCTTCGGTTTGGCACTTTTGCCGTGCCATACTCAGCTCACCCTCAGCTGTGGTGCAGGGGGCGGAGCTCCTCTCCGCGCTCTCACCGTCCGCGGCTTTCTCCCTCGTGGTGGGCATTGTCGCCGGCTCTCGCACCTAGTCTAACGGCTTGGGCTCTACTTCCGGGGCAATCCTCTGCTAAGTCGCTCGGCATTGCGCTGGCTATATTAGACGATTTGGCGGGAATTGCTCTGGCTTTAGCTTCGCACAGCGGGGAGATGGTGGGCTGGACTCTGTGTCAGGAGTGGATCCGGCGAG